>JBDJHY010271244.1:0-10349 GCA_039654485.1 Withania somnifera
TTGTTAACAAGTTTGGAAGTTCTTTTGTTCGTGGTTCTCAGACGGATAATTACCCTGGTAAGTTTTAGGACTTATCACCACCTGTCAAAATTAAATAGAAATAAACTTCCATCAATGGAGAATAATCCACAATATCTAGTAAGAAAACCTTGCGCTTCCCTGTATGCTGCACCATAGTTATTAAAGTCCATAATAATGGTTCCTTGATAGGTAGGTTGTTGACCTCATAGGCCTTGACCCTGATTTGCTTGGTATTGTTGTTTACGTCCTTAATAAGAAAACAAGTTACTCAACAAAAAAGAAAAAAATATATTTATTAAGTGAAATAAACATATATACAAGGCATATACCTATTGCTTCTACTATAAAATATTGTATGAATTGACGTCCAATAGAGCATGTTAAATCTAAACATGGACTAGATGGCTGAGTTGGAGCTTGTTTGTGTTATGGACCTTTATTAGATGTTGAAGAATTTGATGGATTAGATGACTGAGTTAGAGGTTTTTCTTGTTGTGGAACTTCATTAACTGGTTAGGAATTTGTTGGTGCATGTGGGGGAGCTTGTAACAATGTTGAGGGCTCTATAACATGTGAACAGGCTGGAGTTGACGATGAAGATGGTTGATAAGTCGACTTTAATGGATTTTGAAAATATTTGACCTTTGGCATGACTGCGTATTCATATGAAAAAAATGAAATATAGGTAAATAAAATATGATGAAACACTTACTAACAAACAGGGATTTATAAACTGAATGCTAAAGCTTCAATATAAAATAATTTTTTATATTGAGATACTTCATCACTATTGCTTCCCTTACTAGAGAATAGAATTTTTTTTCAAAATCTTCGTCATGTTCTTGTAAGTTTTACTTTTGAGAAATTATTTTTTTGTGATTTTACATATCAAATTGGAAGTTAACTTTATGTTCCCAATATGATCTACATCCCTATAAGTGTGATAGCTTCCTAAGTACCATAATGTTCCAACTATTGGGGATATTCTTCTCCTACTTCAGGTTTATCTTGCAACTGCTACAGTTTTCCCTTTGCCATATATAATAAGAATATTTCTCTTAAAGTTACATATTTTCCAAAAAATAAAAATAGTCTATGTATAAGGAAAGACACATAACAACATTTTTGCATCTCTATATCAGGAAAACAAGTAAACTTCTATTATTAAAAACGTTTCCACCAGGGATCTTCATTAGGATAGTATCTCTTAACTATTTTGAAGATTGAGGTGATAACGACCATATGAGAAGTCCGATTATATAATATACAACAATTATCTCTTGTTTCCCAAAGATATTTACAAGCTAGTTAGAAACAATTTCATTGCTTGTGTCACAGATTCCACTCTAGTATTTTTACCGCAACAATTACTCGACAAATGCAAAGAGGATGTTTCGTAAGAACATGAATAACCAATTAAGAAAACCAAATTTCAATAGAAATACATAAATTTAAACACATAAAAAGAATTGACAGGTCGCTACAAATAAATTTTTGAAACAGTTAGTCGAATGCACAAAGAATCAAATAGCTACATGATGTAAGTAAATCTTAGAAGAACAAAAATTAAAACTGACCCAATTGTCTTGATTTCAAATTCTATAGTGCAGGGCTCTAGAAATGGCTGATTTTTAACAAATACAAGGAAAGCCAAGTTTTAATTAAGTAGATGATTTTTATCAATTAGGTGGTTTCTAAAATAAGAGGGAAATAAGAAAATAACATAGAGGAAATGAAAAAATAAGAGGGAAGAAATTGTATTTATGAGTACTCTTGCAGATACCTAAGTACTAGGGGTGTAGCATCTCAATTTATTTTATCTACATAATAAATGAAAATGCCTTTTATAAAAAATATTGTAATTTTAGCAACATTCTTGTGATTTTTATGATACGACTTTGGACCTAATAGTAATTGTAACTTTAATAAATTCTTAAACATAAATTTATATTTCATATCGATATTTTTGGTTTTTCAGATCAACCTGTATCTATATAAAGGCATCTACCCCTACACTAAACAACAATAAACTTATTTTAGAAATAGCACGACTCGGATTGACTAGTTTCATTCAAATATCGGCAAATGCCAAGGGAATATATTTTCATTGCTATAAGGCAGATGAGTTTCGACATCAATAAAGAAAAATACTTAACTTCATGTGATGACCCTTTGGTCATTTACTTGCCTTTCAGTTCTTCTGTGTTTAGAACTTCTCTTTAGCTTCTCCAAGTCATTTATGACTTGATGAGACCATTCGTTTGGCTCCCTGGAAGTTCTATAGCCTATTATCTTTGTTTTTCTAGTTTAAAGGCTTAACCTTAAAAATGGTGGAACTTGAGAGTGATTCTTACTTAAGGTGCTCGAAATTATATTTTAATACTTCCTTTAGCTTTAAAATACCGACTTTGGTCTAGTTGGACCTTAAGTTTGTGTTCCGAGGTTTTCCTTTTGAGTTTGAGCTATTTTGTTGGAATTCAGTTCAACTGAAGTTCATTTTGGAGCCTGGGTGGATTTTTTGTGATCGGAGTGTCATATCAAAATTCGGACATTTCCATTAGTTTTGGACTAATGATTTTAGGCTACTTTGTCATTAGTTTTGCTTCTGTAGGTGTCTAGGCTCTTTTAGGTGCATTGGTGGGTAAAAATTTAAACTTTTTTAGTTGATTTTAGTTTAGGGGTTCATTTTGCTCAAAAGACCTCTGATGTCCGTTTCATCGTTTCTATTAGGTCTGTAATGTCGTTTTCATGCTATGTACATATTTAGTTTTTTTGTAATACGTGCCCGACTCCATTTCGAGTCCTTATTGGGAGCTTTTACAATTGTAGAAAATTAGTTTTGTTGCTGTCAAGTTAAAGGCATAGTACCTTAATCACGATCACGTGGGTCTGGGATGTAATCACGTAGAGTTGGTTTTCTATTTAGTACGATTGTGTTGTTCTTGGTCGCGATCACATACTTTTGGGAAATGGTTTATCATGATCACATTGCATGTTGTCTTGATCGTGATGAGTTACAACCTGGAAGGTCGCGATCACGAGGCAATTAGAAGAGATCACAATTATGGCATCCAGTACCTATATATATCAGTTCCAGTAGTTGGGAGATGAACTCAAACTTAAATTTTCAGTTTTCTCTCTTAAAATCTGATCAGTTTGAGTTCAACATTCTTTGGGATTTAGTGGGGATTGACAATACATGTTTGGGGAGCACATTGGTGTTTGTTGTATCATATTTTCAGGTCATGTTCTTCCTCTTTATCTCTTTTTAGTGATACAATGTTTCACTTTTTCCATAATCTTTATTTGGCCAATTAGGACCTTCCGGTAGTACAATTGTGCTAACTTTCGAACCACACATTCCTTGAGCTGAAGAATTCATGCCAGTATTTTTAGATTATTTTTCCAGGACATGGGGCCCATGAGCCCCTTTTTAGGATCGTTTTCTAGATCATATTTCACTTGGAAATATGGGTGTCACTATTTATGCTTTGATCCCTAGATATGTGATTTGATAGTTTCAGGTAATTTCGGGCGTGTTTAAATCTTTGGGCCAATATTTTATGCTAAGCGAGGATTCTTGTCGGTGCCTAAGTAGGCTAGGTTTTTTTTCTTTAGACTGGGTTATTATAGAACACTTATGTGGTGTGGCCAATCGTGTGGGATAGTTATTAGGTTGGAATCCTTAATTTGATAATTTAGCTCATGTTTGCTTGCTTTCAGGGGTCTCGTAGAGGGAAGTAGAGGATGTTGGGCTATATGTGGTTGTCTTGGCCTTGCAACCCTTTGGCTGTGATAAGCCATCATGGTACAGGTGAGCAAGTTGAGTTCTTAGTTGGTGGCCTTCGGCCGATCCTTTGGCATTGGAGCTGAGTTCATGGGTCTCTTTGGTATTGGATAAAGTACCTAGTAGATTCTTGCAGATTGGTACATTGACATCCAAATCCAATATCAGGAGGTAATGAGGTGCATTAGGAAATGTTTCTTTCCTTCAATCTTGTTGTGCATTGATATTGGTACAATTTTTGAAAAACTTACCTTGGCTTCATTCTTTCACAGGTGGTGCGTACCCACGGTTCATCCGTGGATCAAGAACCTCCCTAGCAAGTCAGGAGGGGATAGGGGGTGATGCTCATCTGGTTTTTATATCCCCAACTACTACACAACCGTAGACAACTCCTATACCACCACCACAGTCTATACTGCCTATTGAATTCAGTGATTTGTTATCGAAGATGCTATAGATACTTGATGGAACATCGGTAGATAGGCTGCAGTCCTCTATTCAGGGAGCGGCACAGGGTGCACTGCCTCCCATGGTATTTACAGCCCCAACAGCACAGCCAGTGCCACCTATTGTGCTAGGTCAAACTGTTACTGCATCTACACCTGCATCAGCTTTTACTATACCTACTTCTGAGCTGTGGAAGATGTTAAAACACTTTTTGTGAATTACCCCTCTAAGTTCTATGGAGAAAAATGGTAGGAATTCCTATGAGTTTATCACTGTTTGTGAGGAGATTTTGAGGACCTTGGAGTTATTTGGAGATGTAGGGGGACAACTTCACTTCCTATTTACTTGAGGGTGCAACTAGTCATTGGTGGCTAGTTTTTAGAGATCATCGGCCACTGGGTTCAGCACCACTAACTTAGGGGTAGTATTGAGAGACCTTCATGGACCAATACGTGCCCAAGATCATATGCGTCTTAGTTTTCAGGCTTAAACTAGTGTGCTATGATTGTTTCTAAGTATGAGGTCCGGTTTATAAAGCTTCTCGGCATGCTAGAGATTTTTTGCCTACTGAGGAGGTGCAGATTATGGATTGAGTTTGACCTATGAGGTCAGGTAGAGTGGATTCTAGTAGTAAATATGTCCTTCTTGGATATTGCTGATCATGCCCATATCATAGAGGCTTTAGCTCGCCAGGCCCAAGAGGGCAGCAAGAAGAGATAGCACTGCCAGGGTAGTTATTCAGGGTTCAGATCTGGAGGCCATGATTTTGGTAGAGGAGGCCAGACTAGCCGATGGTACCAAGATTCATTACAGGCTTTCGATAGGGTATTGGGTAGCCAGCATATCAGGGGCCTAATTTTAGGTTCACAAAGCCATATTGAGGGTCCCCAATGACAGGTCGGAGATAGAGGTAGTTGTAACAAGCTCGGAGGGGTGGGTAAATATGCCATAGACTACCTCAGGGTTTTTAGATATCATTTTGTAGAGGGATATTTTGAGTGTGGAGATAGGTACCATTTTTCTATAGATTGCCCCAAATGACCGCATCTTTGCCTGCCCAGCCACCGGCTAGAGGTGGACAGCCTGCCGCTCTTGGAACTAGGGGAGGAGGAGTGAGAGGTAGAGGTGTTGAGCCACAATAGGGTGCGGGCTGTCACCAGTTTTATGCTATTTCAGAAAGGGCCAAGGCTAAGACCTCACATGTAGTTGTCACTGGTACGTTGATTGTTTGTAGGCTCTCAGCTCTAATTTTGTTTGATCCTGGATCTACCTTACTTGTATGTCTATTTATTTTGCCACTTGGTTGGGTTTTTCTAGTTGGCTTTTGCCTTTACCCCTGAGTGTGTCTACCTCTGTGGGCATGACCCTATTGGTAGATCAGGTATGTAGGTCATGTTTGGTGACTATTCAGGATCGTGACTTTCATGCTGATTTGATTGAGTTATATATACTGGATTTTGATGTGATCTTGGGCATGGATTTGTTGTCTCGCTATTGTGAGGTTCTGGATTGCTATGCCAAGACCGTGACCTTGTATGTTCCCAAAGTACCCCCGGTAGTGTTGTGCGGTCCCACCAGTTATTTATTAGTTTTAGTTATTTCTTACTGTCAGTCTCGTAGGCTCGTTGCTTGATGTTGTTATGCCTATTTGGCCCATTTTAGAGATATTAGTGTTGATTCCCCCTTCCCTGAGTCTGTGTCGATAGTTGGTGTGTTTGTGGATTTATTTCCTACCAATTTACCCGGCCTCCAACCCTAGCACGTTATTAGTTTTTCTATTGAGGTCGATCTGGGCACCAGGCCCATTTTTATCACCCCTTACTGTATGATCCCAACAGATCTTCAAGAGTTGAGTGTTCAGTTATAGGATTTTCTTGACAGTGGTATTTTACATCCTAGCATGTCGCCGTCGGGTGCCCCAATGTTGTTTGTGAAGAAAAAGGATGGACCATTGCAGATGCATATTGATTATAGACAGCTAAAAAAGGTAAATGTTAATGATAAGTATCCCCTATCACGTATTGATGACTTGTTTGACTAGTTACAGGGTCCCACAATGTTCTCCAAAATTGATTTGAGATCGTCTACCATCAGTTGAGGATTCGGGTTGAGGATGTCCAAAAGATAGCCATTTGGATAAGGTATGGGCATTATGAATTTTTGGTGATGTCATTTGAGCTGATTAATGCCCCTATATTCTTTATGGGTTTGATGTCCCGCGTGTTTAGGCCCAATTTAGAATTTTTTATAATCGTATTCATCGAAGGCATATTGGTTTACTCGCAGAGTTGAGCGAAGCACGAGGAGCACCTGAGGGTAGTGTTACAGATCTATAGGACTGAGCGGCTTGACGTTAAGTTCTCGAAGTGTGATTTTTGGCTTATATAACACATAAAAAGTATCAATAATCTTCGTACATGTAATTGAGGAGAAAATATATTAGGAAATTCTTCAGGAAACCCCTTTTTTTAATATCATGTAGTCCTTCAGTGAAGTCAAGGTTCCTTCTAATTGGAACTCCAAACGCATGACCTTCTAACGCAAATAGGTAGAAGTTTTGGATGAGGCATCAAATCTAGACGTAGAATTATTCAGATCAGTAAGTCGCTTCTTGACATTCCAAAAGGTATTTGAAGGAGCTACTCCTATACCCATACATTGTACTCTCCTAGAGTGCTTCATCCCTAAAACCTTACCGATTTCACAGAAATTTCAGACTCATTCATACTGCCTTGACTCAATTCAATTTTCTCTAACAAACATATAAACTACCAATTAGTATGTATAAAATCACATATATCTCAACTCAAAATTTCATTAATTCATATATAGCTGACTAGTCATAAAATTTATGTATCTCGTCACTATAAACATCGCCATAGATTTTACAAAATTAGTGAAGAGATTATTATCAACAGGTTACCATGTTCTTAAGGTCATCCGCAACTCATTAATCAGAGTCAAGTTAGAAAACAATCAAAATAGTGATGGTAGATATAACGATGAAAAGTGCACAAAGGAGTTATAAGAGACTAGGAAGGGAACTTCATCATGGTGTATTCCAGAATTATAGAAGGAAATTCCAGCACCATAGTAGAATTCAAAGCTCTATTTTATGGATTAAACTAGTGCTATCACCATTAAATAAGATTATTGCATAGAAATAAATCAATAGTCCTCCAATATCGTACCAAGGAAGTTTTCACAATTCCATAGAAACTTAATTCTATTATTCCCTCCGAGATTTAAATGGATCATTATTTACTGCTATTGGGAGGTAAATCAGGTTTTGGTAATGCTATAAGATTGATACTGAATTTTTTCATTCTAGATGATTTGCCATCATAGTTCTTGGGAGAAAATATCATCTTCATTTCTAATGTTTTATTTTAAACATAAACAATTGGTTTTATTGGTGAATGGAAGAACATCTTCCACTGCTGGTTGGATGGAGAAAAATAGTTTTCGGGCATAAATAGTTTTGTGCCCTTACACAAAATCTCCATCCGAGGGGATCACATTTTCCAGCTCTTAATTAGAAAGTATACTTCATTATCTTTATGAAGGTCAATGTAAGAAAATAATTCTTTCGACAATTGCAGGTTACTCTATTATAATGTTGCAAGAAATAGGACACACTTTCTAATTTATGAAAGTATATAAAAGAAGAAAGAAAGAGTGGAAAAAAATCACAGAAATTATATAGCATAGAAACTACTGAAATCCACTACTTATTTAATTGCTCTTACAATTTATCAAGACAAAATTAAATTTGTCGAAAGCACTAACAACAAAGGGAAACACTGAAGTAAATTACAAACTTCAAAATTAATTGACAACTCCTGTAATCCATCACTAGTATCCATATAGATGACTGTATATTTGGCTTGACTATAAATAGGTGATGTCTAGTCTGAAAAAAGAAAGGACATGAATAGAGAATACATGTCAACTAATAACTCCCAAACTACACTTCCTTTTGAAGCATAAGTGATCAGTTGTCAAATATAAGAACCCAACTAGGATGGGGTCGATCCCATAGGGAATAGGGTGTCCAATAAACGCCCATCAATAGTAGCTAATAGTTAGTGCTTGTTTCTAGTGATAAACAAAAAGTACAAGGGGGATTTCATTATTGCATTATTTGTTGTGATTGTTAATGACTATCGATTTATTCAAGTGTATTATTAACCTAGGTTTATGTTCACCAGGGTTCAACCGACCTTCAGATTGTAGTTTTTACAGAGTTGCATAATATTTCCTAAACATAGTGGTACATTCAAACATATTGCTATTTACTGAAGTGTTTTACAACCTTTGATCCTAAGTAAATATCTTTTACACAGGGTTAAGGCTTTGAACGAGTGCATTGTATTTTTCAGCGTAACTCAAGACGGCTACTCTTGTTACAACATTAACCATTAGACTAGGGTTAATTCCCTAAATTTATTAGCATAATCTCAACTCTTAGTTTCATCCACAGGGTTAGTGCTAGTTAAACCTAGGTGTGTGCTACTATTTGCAACCACTAAAAGCCTCTTATTACATATAGATTATGTTCATACAATGGGATAGTATAACAACTCATGTATATTACAACCCTAATGTAGTTCAACCTATGGATCCCATAACCATAGGGTTGGGGTTTAGCCCATAATTAATATAATATTACAATAGCAAAACTATAACATAATGAGTAACATACCACAGAAGTGAATGTTCAAATGATTGTAGAATAGTAATAAAAAGAATTCAACACTTGTGTTCTAGCAAGAGCAAGGATATCAAACCCTAGAATTACAAGTCTCTCTAAATATTTTCTCTCTCTAAGATATATGTAAGTAGTTGTTCTCTTCTTGTAATTTTAAGTGCTGGGATATGTGTGTAAAAACTACACTAATTATGATATTTATAAAGTATGGGTATAGGTATAGCAATAGAGAATTGGGCTAGGCCATCGTCAGTTAGGGTGATAGAGTAGGCGAATTTCTTGGTGATAGGTAGAACGTCCGGTCTTCTGTCTATGACCTCCTTTATTCAAGTGAGTTTTCCATAAGATGAATGTCAGTGGGGGACCGTCTCCCAGTATACGAGACATCTCCTGGGCTGCTTGATTCTTTGTGCTTAACCAGTGCTCTTCTGCTTAGGAGGTTCCTTTAGGCGAATCGTCTAGTCATAGATGGTTCGTCTATTATGTCGCCTGTTTGAGTGTTTTTATCCAGTGTGATTTTTGTTGGGAAAGGGAGTCAGATGTTTCCTAGAGGGAAGGCAAATCATCTCTTTCTAAGTGAAAATCACCATTTTCTATACAATTGCTGCATGCTTCCACATATTGCCTTAACCATGTAAATACTGAATAACAAGTCAAAACACACTGTTATCACTCAAGAACATGCTCTATTTTTGGGGTTTTAAGTGCCCAATGTGACGTAAAAAACCATCACATCAACACCCTCAACCTAAAACAATTTCTTGTACTCAAGAAACAACAAAACCAGTACACTTCAAACACTTAAAACACACCTGGTACATAATTTATTTTAGCATAATCATTCATTGGGCATCACATCATGTTTGCTAACTGTATCTATTCAAACACTACTACTCTTTTGGGTGACATATTGAAAGACCTTGCAGAAGGCTATATCCCCTAAACAACTACATTAACTTACTCAAAATTAATCAAAGTATCAACTTTCTCTCACAACAAAAAAGTCCCACACACATTGAAATTTTATTTTAACTTGGGATTAGGAATGTAGCATCTCACACTCAGAAAGAAATCAATCTGCATACATAATAACCATAGTCTTGCCCTTATCAATTAAAGCATAACATTCAGTAAGATGACATGAATCACGTTAAGACTTCTTGGCTTATAATGTTGGTTTGAATGCTAGTATGGCATGATTTGGGTACTCAGCGACTGACTCAATTCTTTCCACTACCCTCCTATTCGTCTTCCGTCATTTTTCCTTACAATTTTCTTTCCTTTAACACTTACCCTGGAGTCCCCTTTTTTCCTTTGTACAATTTGAATTCTTCCCCTTTTGATGAAACTTTTTGCACCTAAATGCACATGCAAGTGTACGCG
>JBDJHY010271255.1:0-10349 GCA_039654485.1 Withania somnifera
CTCGAATGGTATATGTTGAAGTTTCATAATTCTCTTTAAATTGTAAATATATGTTCATGAAAGTTTAAGTATAATCTTAAGGGAGAAGCCTAATGTGTAAAATATGAAGTTTTTAAGGTTTAATTTTAAACTTAAACTGAGTATTGAAGTGGCATGAGTTACTTTTATTCTTATAATTTTTTAAGCCTAATATGAAGAATGTAAAATTTGAGTGTTTTTTATAATTAAGCCTAATTTAGGGTCATGGTGTTTTAAATGATGACTTTATGCTTGAATTGCAGGATCAGAGTAAGAATGTTTATGAAGTGTCAAATTCATATGTTTTTTGAATGAGTGTTGGCCAATGTGGATTACTTGAGTGTTTTGTTTAGTTGGTTCCATTTAAAGGTTGTCTGTGTTCAAGAAGTTTGTTCCATTTGAGGGTGTTCCATTTAAAGGTTGTTCTATGTGGATTAGTTGAGTGTTTTGTCTAGTTGGTTCCATTTAAAGGTTGTCTGTGTTTAGGAAGTTTGTTCCATTTAAGGGTGTTCCACTAGTTATGAGTATTGAATTTAGATGTGTCAGTTCTTGGGGATGAGTATTAGCACCCAGTTGGTGGGCAGAGGCCCTATACCCCAAACTTATGTTTCCAAGCATAGGATAATATCATAGACCAATGAGTGACTATTCTGATAAGTCTTAGTGAATCCACTAGGGAAACAAGTAACCTGCCCTGTTATGGTATTGGATGGCCCCATATGGGGTAATATATTAGACTTCGTAGCTTATTTCTCAAAGTATGTCGGCTATAAAAAGTCCCAAATGATTTTGAGTATCAATATGAAGTAAAGTAAGTTGAAAGAAGGTTTTTATCTTATTATTGTTAAAAATTGATTATTCTGAAGTATCTATTGGAGTTATTTTATACTCTTGAAAGTTGAGTTTTTTAACTGATATTGCTAAACTTGCATATTATTTCTTATGTGAGTTAATTTTTGGAAGTTGAACTTGATATTACTTGTTCATGCATAGCATAGCCTTGATGTCATATGATTGCTATATGAATGTTGTTTTTACCTCTCACATTTTCAATGCCTTCCATGTACTGATGCATAATCTGTGTTGTACATAATTTACCATGCAGATCCATCCAATTTTTCACAAGCTCTTGGTTGACTTGATTTTCATCCCACATAAAAGAAGAAGATTGGTGACTACTCATTGCTTCAAGGTGCCAAGTCATCTGATTTATTTCATTCTTTTATTTTGATTAGAGTTGAGACTTTAGTAACTACTTATTTCATTCTTATTTTTGTCCATGTAGAGGTTTGCTCTAGCTTTTGAGATCCATCTTGTAGTGTATTTCATAAATTAATGTAGTAGTATTAAGATTGAGTTTCATTTATTCATTTACTTTTTTGTTGAATCACGTGAATTGGCCCATTTCTTTACTTTATATAATTTTTTTCTATTGAGTGTTGAGTCAATAGAGCTATAGATGTGCCAAGGGTACTTCTGGGGATACCTAGTGGCTACAGATGCTTTGTCACGTCTAGGTGGTGAGCTGGGTGTGACATTCAGTATACAAGAGTATATTTAGAAATTCTCCCAGTTCTTGAAATATTCTCTAGAGATGGTAAGGGAACCTAGAGCGAGGATGAGTAAGTTTATGCCACAAGTTTTTGAGGTTGTAAAAAAAATAGTGCAGAACATCCATGTTTGTTAGGGACATGGAAATATCCGGACTTACGAACCTTGTGTAGCATATGGAGAGAAGAAACAAAAGGAATAAAAATGTAGTAAGAGGAAAATACAAAAAAACTTTGAATCCATCTAGTTGAACCGACAACTAGAATTGATCATCCTTTTAGAAGAAGTCGTTAAGACCATCTTCCTTATCAGCCAACTCCAGCATCTAAAACCCTAAATGAGAAGAAATTTCATGCCCCAACACTATCCCTAGGTATAAAATGGCACTCAGGACTCACAACTGAGCCCAAGCAAGCCCCTGGTCCATCACTTAGTCATAAACTTAAGCATACGGTGGAAGCAATAAAGGACATGAAATATAATACCAATGGAATGACTTATAAATTTTCTCAATCTTTACATAAAAAAATAAGATTTTACTAACAACATACTAATATCCATGTTTGAAACCTCTACTAAGAAATAAGGCAAGCTGCTAGGACAAACCCTTAAATAGTTCTCAAAACATAAGGTTTGAATAAATATATAAAATAAAATAAAAGAGTAACTCCAGTCCTCGGTCTATGAGGACTCACCAATTTACTCTGTAAATGCCTGCTACTAACCATGTTGCTGGGATGGGAGACATGTATCTATACTATAATAAAAATATATAGACACAAAACGGAGTTAGTACATCGAATATACTAGTACGGGAGTATATGCGCAATACATGAGGTAAACATGAAAATGTCAATGTGTAAATAAATAATGGATAATACCTCAAAGACATGTCATACATCTAAAAACTACTCAAAGACCCAACCCTATGAAATTTACAAAACCATTAATATCTTAACAAGTTTTGTATATCATAAACAAATCATAAATCTTATATTTGTCCATGCAACTTTTTGGTTCTAAACATTAAGTTGCGAGGTGGAAGTTTATAATAATCAACATAAACTATGCCAAGAGAAACATGGAATCTAGTGTCTTACACCCATACTAAAAAAGTTCCAATGTCATACACCTACGCTAGAAAAGATCACCCTAACCTGTCACAACTAGGACTATCATGTTATACTAACCTAAGAGTATTTAACTAAATCATAATCATAAACCTATGCTGACCACAGAGTTTGCGGACTCGAACATCATCCATACACCATAAATCATGAAAATCTATCATGTGGACATATCTAGATGCCCTATCAAATACTAGTAATTGATGGTCAACTAGTTGCCATATATAATCCAGATAGAATATGATAGTTGAGCCAGATATCCTTGTTTTTTATGATGTTTTACAAAAACAAAGACAATACCCAGTATATTTCCATAATGTGGGGTCTCGGAAGTATAGAGTGTAGTCCATACCATTAACTAAGAGTTGGGAGAGGAGTCTTTTTTCTAAATAACCCTAGGCTCAAGATAATACAACTAAAAATAACAAATAACAACATATGCAAGGTTGTTACCAAATAATATTATGCTAAGCTGCAAGAAGCAACAAACCTCCCTAAAAATCTGGGAGCCAGACACTACACGCAAGGTACTACGACTCCTAAGATAAACAAAACATGCCTACCTACTAACCCAAACAAAACTCAAGTCATTAACCTTCTACCTAATAATAATCCTCCATATCTTCCTATTTAGGGCCATATCCTCGGCAAAATGTAACTTGTTCAAGTCTTGCATAATCATCTCTCACCAATATTTTTTTATCTACCTCTTCCTATTATAAAATCATACATTATCAACCTCTCACACCATTGTACTGGGGCATTCGTTTCCCTCCTAACCACATGTATGAACCATCTCAAACTCTCCTCTCATAGTTTGTCTTCCACCAGAGTCACACCTACCATGTATCTAATAACCTCATTCTAGATCATATCAAGTCTAGTAAACCCACACATCCATCACAACATCCTTATCTCCGCCACCTTAAACTTTTGAATTTTGGACTTCTTAACTAACAACACTCTTACTTATACAACATAACTTGTCTCACTTTCAATCTATAAAACTTTCCTTTAAGATAAATTGGCACTTTCTTATCATACAAAACACCCAATACGAGCCTCTATTTCATCCACGCAGTACCAATACAGTGGAAAACATACTCTTCAATATCTCCATTACCATGGATCATAGACCCCAAATAATTGAAACTATCTTTCTTACAAATAGTATAGGTATCTAGCTTCACTATCAAGAACTCCTCCTACTCCACCTCACTGAACATGCACTCTATATACTCCCTCTTGGACCATCTAAATCTAAACCCTTTAGACTCAATAGTTTCTCTTAAAACACCTAACATAGCATTAACTCCTTTGAGGGTTTCATCAATCAATACTACAACATCTGCAAACAACCAAGGTACCTCGCCTTGAATTCCCTAAGTTAAAGAATCTATTACTAGGGAAAATAAAATTTAGCTAAGGGTCGATCCTTTATGCAACCCCATTACAACGGAAAAAATGATCTGAGTTTCCTCCCAGTATTCTCACAAGATTCTTGGCTCCATCGCTTGTATCCTTAATCTCCCTATTGTATTCCATAGGAACACCTCTTACTTTCAAACACCTCTAAATAACCTCTCTAGGAACTTTACCATAGGCCTTTTCCAAATCAATAAATACCAAATGTAAGTCTTTCTTTCAGTCCTTGTACTGCTCTACCAATTGCCTTACTATATTAATCACCTCAGTAGTCGAGTGTCCCGGCATGAATTCAAACTGTTTCTTAAAAATAGTTACTATCTTCCTCATTCTTGACTCTATTACTCTTTCCTACATGTGACTTAACAACTTGATACCCATGTAATAGTTGCAATTTTGGATGTACTTTTTTTCTTATACAAAAGGATCATCATACTCTATCTTAAAGCTTCAATCATCTTCGTCGTCTTTAAAATGAAACTAAACATCTTTGTCAACCACACAATTCTTCCCTTCCAGAGATCGTCCAAAAATCTACTAGAATCTCATTTGGCCTAGTGGTTTTACCCTTACGCATCCTATGGATAATGATATTAACCTTCTCTACCATAATACCCCAAATATAACCATAATGATAAAATCTCTTTGAGTGATCCAAATCCCTTAGAATAATGTTTGTACATCCTGCATCGCTTAAGATCTTATGGAAGTATGATTGTTATCTCTTCTTAGTGAAAAAATCCTCTTCCAAAACATTACCATCCTCTCCCTTGATGCACTTCACTTCTTCCAAGTCACATGTCCGCAGCTCCCTCGCCTTACCCATCCTATATAACTTCTTATCCCTGTATGTATCTTTTAATTCTGCATAAAGTCTCTCAAAAGCTACTGTATTAGATGTTGTAAATGCTAGCTTCACCTTCTTTCTCGCCCTCTTTAATTCTCCTAGTTCCACTAATTTTCCTCCTCAGTATTACACTCCACCAACTTTGCGTAAGATCTCTTGTTTGCCTCTACTTTCCCTTGAAATTCTCAATTTCTCCATTATTCCCCTTGATGTTTACCATAACGACCTCTTGAGACACCCCTCAAAACCTCTTTATTTTTGTCCCTTATGCAACTAGTGGTCTTATCCCACATACAATCAACATCCCCACTACTCTCCAAGCCTCTACATACATTAGCTTTTCCCCTATTGATAGAATACTAGAAATTATCAAGCTCAACCATTGGATCCTAGGTTGATAATCAACAAACATCTTCTTCCTTAACTTATTTATCTCTAAATCTATCAACAAAAGCTTACACTGAGTTCAAAGGTTCTCACTCAACATTACCTTACAATCTCTACAAAAAAAAGATTCCCATTCCTAAGGAGGAAAAAGTCTATCTAAGTCTTGGAAACCAAACTATAAAAGGTAACCAAATGCTCCTCTTTCTTCAAAAAGCTTAAATTTGCGACCACAAAATCAACGGATCTAGAAAAATCCAAAAGCAACACTCCTCCTTCATTTATTTCCTCGAACCCAAAGCCTACATACACCTCAACATAGTCCTCGGAGACGACCCAATGTGCCCATTGAAATCCTCTCCTATGAGAAGCTTTTCAGTGTTGAAATACCTCTCACCATCTCATCCAAAATCTCCGAAAAGCTTTTTTTTCTCCTCCTCATCCAAACCTATTTTTGGAGTGTAGACACAAATAAATTTCCAAGTAGATACTCCAACAACTAACTTAATCAACCTCATCTTATTCCTCACTCCTCTCAAGTACCACGACTTATAAACAACCACATCTTGTGCATTAGTGATCCTCCTCTTCATAAGAATCTTTACTAGTTCGGTAGACTTTCCTTGTAAAGTTCCTATATTCCAAAACCATATTCTTAACCTACAGGTTTCCATAGAACACCTACCCCTTTTGTCCCTATCCCCCACCCACACACCCAACCCAGAACCCAAACCCCAAACCCAGCCTCAAACCCAATTTCAATCGAACCCCAACTTCGACTCTAAGTCAAAAACTCAACCGCGATAGATGACATGAACTTAATGCATCATTATACACCAAAGCTACAAAAGAAGATGCAAGAAGTTTGGAGTATACTAATTAAAACCAACTAAAAAAATACAATGCAGGATAAGTAAACAAGATAATCAAGCACTATAATACAAAACAAACATAAATTATAGAGCAAACTTTTGAAAAAGTGGTAGTAAACAAAAACAAGAACTATAACAAAAAAAAAAAAAAACAAAAAAAAAATAGACAATAATGAACACCCCAAGAAATACTAATAACCAGAAGCTACAAAGTCGTAGGCAGAAGAGAAAATATAATAATATTCAATAATAAAGGCTACATATATTTATCAAGATAGAAAACAGTAACCAGTAATTAAATGCAGTTGAGTAACCATAAGTAACACTAGGATGGAAAATAATTTATATAGTTCTCAAGAGATACTACTATAATACAATCTAACAAATAATTCTCAAGAGATACTACTATAACAACTTTAAAACCAGCACGCAAATAGAAGAAACACAATAAACCAATACTTAAAATCACCAATCAATTAGCAAAGATTAATAGATAACTAATATAAATTAAGGAATAAAAGAAAAAATAAATAAGTTAAAGAATTATAAAAAAAAAAAAAAAGTAAAACTTAAATATTAAGGGATAGAAGACACCGGATTCAAGAAGTTTTACTTGATCAGTCTGTTTGATTTCATCAATCTTTGCATGAAAATTTGTCGCCGACATTTTTTCCCTTGACATCAAAATCTTATTGAGAAATAGGTGATGGTAGCCGGCATAAGCAGTGGTACGTGGGGATCATCAGAGTGAGCAATGGAGAGCAACATACTGGTATATCAAAGTCATCAGTATAGTACTGCGATGGAGTCACCGGTATGATCGTCACTAGTAAGTGGTGTCTTGAGGGTTGCTGGTGGAGCAGTTACTTGATACATTCTCAATGAACATATCGTATGGCATAATAAAATCAAACACGATGTTACTTGCAGTGTACCTTTGGATGCATTCTCAATAAAATTAGAGAAACAAAGGAAATAAAAGCGAATAAATGAAATTGAAAATGAAGTTATTGGAGCGAACAAGTGGAAAACTCACAATAGTAGAACTCAGTTGAGAGAATAGAGGAACTGGTGGAAACTAAGAAAGAAATATGGAAATCTTTAGAGATTAGTGAAGTGTATAATACCATTCATATAAAGTATAGTTGATCTTCTTGTGATGTATTATCAGTCTTATTTCATAGGTCTTCCTAAATTTATGTAAACATTTAAAAGTAAAATTCAATAGTATCAAGTAGGATTTCACTTGTTTCAATGTGGTAAAATCGTGATTCTCTCTATAATCTAAGTTAAAAAAGTTTAAGCACTCTTATTGAAAAATATTCACCGAACAATGAGTAAATCATGCTATAAATCAAAGCTCATAAGTTACTTGCATAATTGAAGTAATTAAGACAATTCCTATAAAGACCATAAACTAGTGTTTTGAACCCTAGATCAAAGCATGAATGTTTTCTCGAAAAAGGAAGCTTTTGGTCATGAGAGTGATAGGAACACTCATTGAAATACCCCTATACCTGGTTAGGAGTAAATCCCTAGGAGAATATGTAAAGATTTTGAAGAGTTTGAAATCCAAATAGAGAAGCCTTAAATGTATTACTGGAGAACCTGTGTTTTCCTATATATATATGTAAATATACATATATACATACATATATATTAGTGTAACGAGTGAATTAAATGGTTGATTATATGTATTGGGAACAAGGATTTTTATAAAATACCCTTGGGTAAGGAATTTAAATAAAATCGTAAACCAGTAACATAACACAACCCACGACTGGTGGTTTTGCATATCACAGCTCGTGGATCGAGTCATGATACAGTATTTTTCTACTGGATGTCATGAGCATACCACAAGTTGACACCATGAGTTATGGTTCCTCACTTCATGACTCGTGAAGTGTCTCATGGCATAAGATACCAAGTTACTAAATAGTGGGTTAGGATCCATGAGTCCATATCATGAGTCATGGAATGCAATACCAAGAGTATGTGGTCCTGAGGAAAATTTCCATAAGTTGGACAATGTTCTACCCAATTTCCATGACTCTTGGTGTTACATTCCATGAGTTGCGGTTCAATTTATGGGGACCTGAGAAGAATTTTTTTCTAGTATTTTGCTTCTGAGATGAGATTTAGAGTTTCTAGATTAGTAAGAGCATAGGGTATTATAGAAAATTAGAGCACCATGCTCTCATATGAAGAGGAGCTTACCAAAGGTCACTCAGCCTAACAGACTTGTGGCAAGTGCAGAAGTAATCATCTTGGAGAGTGACTCTATGGAAAATATTATTTCTACAAATGCATCTAGGTGGGATGTGTTGAAGGATTTCCCTATGGTAGGCATAGAAAAGGGGGTAATAAATCTCAGTCCACTACATCAGAGGATTGTAATATTCAGAATGGTTCCATAATTAGCCAAGAGGTGGCTATAGTAAAAATTTCTTTTATACACTTCCATCTTGCCAGGATATGGAGAGCTCATCAGATGTAGCCACTATTATCTTGGAGAGTGCCTCTATGGAAAATATTATTTCTACAAATGCATCCAGGTGGGATATGTTGAAGGATTTCCCTGTGGTAGGCATAGAAAAGGGGGTAATCAATCTCAGTCCACTACATCAGAGGATCGTAATGTTCAGAATGGTTCCATAATTAGCCAGGAGGTGGCTATAGTAAAACTTTCTTTTATACACTTCCATCTTTCCAAGATGAGGAGAGCTCACCAGATGTAGCCACTATTATGTTGCATATCTTCTATCATGATGTGTAGGTCTTGTTAGACCATAGGTCTATATTTTCTTTCATGACCCCTTATGTTACCGTAATTTTTGGAGTCTATCATGAACCTTTTCTTTTTCCATTCTAGTCAAGGAGTCAGTCATAGCAATGAGAGTGTACAGAAATTGCACAGTCTTAGTCCTTCATAAATACATAACAACTGACCTAGTAGAACTTGATATGATAGACTTTGACAAAATTCTTGGCATGGATTGGTTATATTATTATTATGTCTTATTTTATTATAGAACTAGAGTTGTGAAGTTCTAGTTTCCTAATGAGCCTATCTTAGAATGCAAGGGTAGTCCCATAGTGCCTAAAGGAAGCTTTATTTTGTACCTTTATTCTAGGAAGAATATTACTAAGGGGTGCATCTATTATTTAGTTTGGGTTAAAGATTGTAAATTTCAGACCAATCTCTCTAGTCAGTTTGAATAGTGAGTGAGTTTCATTAAGTGTTTCCTAAGGATCTCCCCGGACTCCCCTCTAATAAGGAGATTGACTTTGGAATAGACCTTCTCCCAAATATGCAGATCATATCAATTCTTCCATACAAAATGGCTCCAGCTAAGCTTAAGGAGATGAAAGAGCAGTTGAAGGACCTTCTAGATAACTGTTCAATCTAACAAAATATTTTTTGTAGGGTGTTTTAGTCCTTTAACGTGTAAGAAATATTGTTATCTTAGAATATTCCTTGACTACCGGCAGTTAAACAAGGTTAACTTTAAAAACAAGTATCATATCCTCAGAATTGATGGCAGGTTCGACTAGCTTCATGGTGTCAAGTGTTTCCCCAAGATTGATCATTGATATGGGTACCATTAGTTGAAGGTAGAGGTGTGCATAAATACCAACAAACCATGAAAAGGAGACGACATCAAACTAATTTAGTTCTTAAGTTTTGATTCTTTGGCATTTCAAATTGATATTAGTTCTTTTTTCTGAAAATTTAGTTTGTCAATTTAGTGTAAGTGTAAGGTTTGTAATTGTTTAGTCACCAAAGAACCGAACATTTATTAAAATGGTTTTTTTAAATATCTAAATTACATTAACTTGTATTTGAAACTAAGATTTTGGGACTTCAGATAACCTCTCAATCACTAGATTTCCTATTCCTTCAATTCATCTCTTGTAAAAAATGGCAGTCGTTAGGAGCAGATTATTATATTATAAGCAATGTATGGAAGAATATTTCTTTCTACCCGAACAATAAATGAATAAAATGTTCATCAAGAGAATAAAAAAATTAAAAATTCCTTATTCAATATATATATATATATGTGTGTGTGTGTGTGTGTGTGTGTGTGTGTGTGTGTGTGTGTGTGTGTGTGTGTGTGTGTG
>JBDJHY010271266.1:0-30399 GCA_039654485.1 Withania somnifera
TACCACTACCATTATTGAAGGTTGAGCTTGAATGTGATTTGAAATTGGGATCAATAAAAGAATATTTGAGGTTTGAAAAGTTGAAATTCATCAATTATAAGTTGCAAGGATCAGCTAGTTCAAATTTCATCCAAATAGGAGTTGAATTGAGGTAATTTTAATTTTTGGTGTTCTTCATTTTCATCTCTTCTTCAATTCGAATTTTTGAGCTCGATTTGGAGTTGAATTTTTAGAATCCGAAGTTTTTGGGTATTGAGAAGTGACTCTTATGTATCAAGGATCTTAGGGTTTGAATTTGGTAGAGTTTGGTGGAGTATTGATGAGTTTCAAAAATTTGAATTCTAAGTTCTTCATGTTCTTAGTTTCCAGATTTTTAAACTCAAATTTGTGATGATTGAGTTGGTTTCTGAGTTTTGAAAGTTCATAGAATTATTTCTTATACTTAGAGGAGTGTGGGCATCAAGTTTGGGTGAAATTGGAGTTGAATTAGTGATTTTCATATTTTGAAAGTGTTCATATTTGATCCAAAAATTCGCCCCAAATTCTCCTTGATTTTGTTTTTGTTTTCGTTCCAAACATTACTAGAGTTATTTCTCATAGATCAAGGAGTTTGGGAATCAAATTTGTTGAAGTTTGGATGTGATTGGATAAGGTTTCTAATTTTTGAAAGATGAACTTCCATGGTGTTCTTCAATTTTGAAGGTGAAGAACAATTGGGTCTTAATTCAGCTATGAATTGAATGTTGAAAGGTATTGGGGTTTGTTCCTCATATAAAAGAGATTTCGTGTTTGAAATTTAAGGTGAATTGGAGTTCATTTAAGGGTGGTTGGAGAGTTGAAAGTTGAACAAGTTCATGAATGTTCTTCATATCTTCATGTGAAAAGATGAAGAACAAGTATGTTTGATCAGTCATCCTCATATTAAAGTTGATACTTGGTGTTTAAAAGTTTATAATTGGATTCTACAATTCATAAGGACCCTAGGTTTTAATTTTCGTTCAATTTCGAGGTAATTTGAACTTTTCCGGAATTTGGTGTTCTTGGTGTTCTTGCTTGGATTCATATCTTTTTGAATGTGTTCTTCAAGGAGTGTTGTTTGATCCAATTAGAGTTTCAAATCTATTTCAAAAGGTTTTTTTGGCTGAAGTATTTTGGTGGGAAAACATAAGGCTTGGGGGTACAAAAGTAATTACAAAGAAGGAGAAATTTCCGCACAAGCCCCAGACTTACTGCCCAAGACAGCGACTTACTGTTGAGGACGACGGCTGCACTGTTCCCATCACCCTAAGGTACGACGGTCAAGGTGTTGCCAGCCCTTCCCCCTTTCTGCCTTGGACGACGGTTGAATCCCTTAGACGGTGGTTCGCCCTGTTCTACGGCTGTTCGCCCTCTTCGATGGCGGTCAAGTACACTTTAAAAACACTTCCAAAAGTGCTCATAACATCTATCCTTGGTTCAATTCAAGTTTATCATTCTTATTTTTAATTTTTAACATCAAATTCTTTCTAAATTACAAAACTAGTTAACGACTAGTAATTCTTCTACTTAGTTGTAGATAGTTCTTTATGTCCGTCTTTTATTTGTGCGAACTAGGGTTCTATGAGGACCTTGGTAGTTCTTGTGGGTATGATGAAGGAATTCAAGAGATTGAATTCTATGATTACGAACATGGATCGAATTTTTATGGAGTCATCCAAGAAGGGAAACGTGTAGGAAGTTGTAAGGTTGGGTTTTCACCCTCGTCTTGTGCTCCTTCCTACCAAACACAAGGAAGACAAATCCCTGTAAGAGACATTTTTATAACCAATATGCATGTGGGTCGTTGTGGAGGCTTGTCACTTGAATTTTATGATTGTGTCATGAACAACTATGTCACACCTCATGCAGTCACCCGATTGGAATTATCTTGGAATTTGAAACAAAACCCTTATCTATTTCGAGGGTATTGGGTAGATACGGAAGTGGGGTACCAATTTCACTCGGAGTTCTTCAAGAGTTGGTGTGGTATGATCTTATTCCCATAGAGAATTGCCAAATACTTTTGGTAAATTCTTAGTTCCAAAACCATCGAATTGCCTATGAGCGAGATTGGTACAACTACATATTGGAGCTTCAAGGGCATTCTTCTCTCTTACCAATGCCTATTCAACTTAAGAAGGCAAACCAACCTTATTCAAGTGAGACTTCCAAATTGAATGCAAACACAAGTGAGTCGTTTGAGAAATGTCATAACAATATTCTCAAATTGATTGCTAAGCTTGAAATCGAAAAGGTACATGAACCTATGAAGACTCCTTGCAAAGGTGCAATGGAGGAGTCTTTAGTTGAAGAAAAAGAGCATGCACCATGTGAGGTTGTTAATAAGGATTCAAGCATATAAGTGACTACTTCAACTCCTTGTACAACCAAATGGAAGCTTGATGTGAAAGGGCCTTCCAATGATTCACCCGGAATCCTTGGCACTTATCCCACTCCAAAGAAAAATGAGAGACAAAAGATCAAGAGGAGTAAGGGAGTGATATGTGACAATCCTAGAAAGGAAAATGAGAGGATGTGTGGAGTGGAGTGAGTGGATTGTCACAAATTTACACTAACTCTTGTTCTCCTTCTAGTTGTTTTAATTCTTATGCAGGGATTCTTGGAAGGAAACCTAAAGAGGTGCCTCATCATGCTAAATTACATGAGGATCATGGAAGATTTTCAAAAGAGCTCTTGAACTCCAAAAAGGAATACCAAGGCAAGAATAATATTTGCGTGCTCGGAGGTAACAAAGCTAAATCTTACTCTTGTGAGGCTTGTAGCCAAGTGAATGTGAGTGATAGCTTGTATCATGATGGGCCTAGTGAGCTTTTTCTTTGTGATGCACATGGTATCATCTCGGTGCATGGTAATTCTAATGTTGTGAGTAGACAAACACTAGCTGATCCTTTAGATGACCAAGTTGACTCTTGTTGTGAGATCACTTTGTGTCCACCTAGTGTTAATGCTCATAGTTTGGAACGAAGTGCACAACCAAGTGAACGGCATGAACCTTTAGGTGACGATATTCTTGGTTTGTTTGATAGTTTGAGGAGCCCAATTAGTGAATGTCGTCATAATGATGTTCATAATGGTGATTGCTTGTTCGACAACCCACCCTTTTTTTATACATATAATGATGAATTTCTTTATTCACATGTGAGTTTGAATCATGATTTATATGGTTATTATGGGGGTGTGAGTCAAACTAGGAATCATTACCTTGAGGATGAGTTTGTTAAACTAGATCAAAATATGGTAAGGTTGTGTGTGAAAGCTTAAAATGCCACCAACTAGTATGTTTGATTCTAAGGTACAACTTGAGGATGATAATGACCTACTACAAGAAGGATTAGATCATATATCTAATATCCCTCATGGTAGGGAAGGAGTTAACAGAGTTGACCTTGAGGATAGTCATGTTAAGTGCTTATATAAGGATCTTTATTCTGTGATGTATGATTCCCTCTCTAGTCTATGCAAAATGACTCATGAATTGGAGTATGAATTCATGGATAATATTCTATGTTATGAATGCATGGCTATGGATGATTTACCTAGTGGGATATGTCATGACGTTGAACATATAGCTTCTTTTGGGAGATATAGTTTGTTTGGAAAACCACTATGGTTGGATGACACACTTTCCAAGGATGAAACCCTTTCTTATGAAAATGGCAGTATGTTACTTGTAGAGGTTGGTGTTGAAGAGGAAGATAAGCTTGTATGATGATTGCTTCTTCATATTTGAGTGTTTTCAATGTGACTTAATTCCATGTTGTACTTGAACCAACAAGTACCATTTCTCATGAGAATACTTTAGATGAAGTCATTTTGAGAGACACCTTTCTTTATTACTTATTTGCATATGATGATCATTTTATTGATATGAATTGTATTATGTATGCAAGTAAGGGTAATAGTGGGGTAATCGAGCTCTTCTATGACCCGATTACAAGGAACTCTTTTCCATTTGACCCCGTTGATTTGGAATTGGGGCTTGGTCAACACGACAAGCATGGGCTTATTGTGGTTGTTGGTTCTCTTCCATGTAATGGAATGTCTACATTTGGGCTCAACACCTCTCTTAAGGGACTTGAGTTGTGTAGAGGAGTGGCTTTCAACAATAAAGCGTGCCCTTCAAATAAGGGGAGTGATGGGTATTCTTGGGCTTGGAATTATATCAAAGCTACAACTTCACTTGAAGTTTGGTTCAAGGTTCATGGGCTTAAAGGTAAAAACCTCTCTCTTGATGATATTGCTTATTTGATTGACTTGTTTGTGGAGTTTTTTCAAGGGATAAGTCTTGGAGGTGAACATTAATGGAGAAAACCACCTTGGCAACCGTTCCGGTGCTTCCTTTTCTCTTCATTTGCCTAAGGATGGTATGTACTCATGGCCTATGCTTACCTTTTAATTTTCAAGGGCCATAGAGGTAAATTCGATCTCTTTTGAACCTTCTTCTAGCACTCATATGATGTTTTATGATTTTTATTCCATAGTGTCTATAAGGATGTGCAATGAGTGTCTTGGGATAGTTCTTGAGCTTGATTGTGAGATATTCCTTCCCTTGTATCCCGGGGTTGGTTTGACATGGACCCCATCTTTTATTGAGGCTAGTGCATGGACTAAGGCTTTCAATCTTGCTAGTGCATTTAGCCAAAGGGATGCTTTTTCCCATGACTTGAGAGGAAGCATATGTGCTTTCAAAGTGGGAATTAATATGTCCTTGCATGTTTGGTTCCTTAAATGCTTTGCATCATTTCACCTACCCTCTTGTCCCTATTTCATGAGTAGCCAAGTGTATCATATTTTACTTGAACAATCATTCTTTGTGCTTATTTATACTTGGCTACTCAACAATAGTGAGGACTTTGGCATGTTAGATTTGGTTCATGCTCACTATGGGTATTATCATCCACTTTTTTATGATCTTACCCTTTTTTTAGTTTTGAAGGGTTTATATACTCATTCTCTTCTATTTTTTTTAGATTTGGATTCGAGGACGAATCTTCTTAAGAAGGGGAGGATGATAACACCCTGTAAAGCACCGGTCATGTTAGGCATATATTTCGAGGCCCAACCGAGAAGAACCGACACATAATCGGTTTAGAGGAATCAAATGGATCCCTACATGGCATAAATAAGCACCAATCAAAAGGATCCCGAGTTTGGAAGATAGCTTGGGAGACATTTGAAGACATGAAGGGCCTTATGGAAGCGACTCTAAACTTATGAGGTCAATTTGTCATTTATAGTCACTTTTGGACTCATTTTAAATAATAAAATTTGATCCTCTATAAATAGAGGGTCATTCAAATTGTTTAGGAAATTTTGACCATTATTAAGATTTAGAAGAAATCAATCAAGCTTGTAAGTTTGCAGTAGTTGTTAGGGTTAGTGTAGGGAATTTAGGAATGGAGTCCATCCATTATTGATTATGAACTCTTGTCATGAAATTCACGTCGTGATACTCATTTGTGGAATTGAACGAGTTTTCGATCGGTGAAGTTCATTCTCTTTCCTCTTTAGTTATTTGAGAATTCGAATTAGCTATTCCTATTCTTCACTTCTCATCTCCAATTTCACAATCTATCTTTTAATTTTGTAATTTTGTGTTTATCATTTTCATATTTTTGTTAACGATACGGATCGAGATCCTCCCAGATCAAGGGTCGTATGTAGTTCTTAAGCTTCTTTTTTTTCTTTAGTGGCTTTGGTTGATGATGATAAAATAGGGTCATGTCTTCGATATAGTTGGGTTGTAGGGTTGAGGTCGGATGCGAGCTTAGGGTTGGGAGCGAGGGAGGGGGTAAGGGATAGAAGGGGTGAGTGGGGTAATAAAATCTCTAAATTAATATTGGGGTCTAGGAATATAGGTACTTTACAAGGTAAGTCCAAAGGACTTATGAAGATTCTTAGGAAGAGAAGGATTAACATAGCTTGTGTCCATGAAATTAGGTGGGTAGGTTCTAAGGCATGAGTTGTGGACGTGTATAGGTTATGGTACTCAGGAGGTGTGAGGAATAAGAATAGGGTAAGGATTTTAGAAGATGAAGAGCTTAGGAAGCAGGTGGTAGAAGTCAGGAGGGTTAACGATATGTTGATGTACATGAAGTTGGTGGTTGGAGGGTCTACTTGGAATATTATTAGTGCCTACGCTCCGCAAGTAGGCTTGGACGAGGAGGAGAAAAAGAGTTTTTGGGAAAGTTTGAGTGATATGGTGAGATGTGTGTCCACCACTGAAAAGCTTTTCATATGAGGGGATTTCAATGGGCGCATTGTGTCATCATCTAGGGGTTATGACGAGGTACATGGAGGTTTTTGAGTTAGGGAAAAAATAAAGGAGGAGTGCCACTTTTGGAGTTTGCTAGAGCCTTCGGGTTAGTGGTCGTGAATTCGAGTTTTCTAAATAAGGAGGAGCATTTGGTTACCTTTCGTAGTTCTACAGCAAAGACTCAGATAGACTTTTTATCTCCTTAAGAATGGGGATAAAAGGATTTGTAGAGATTGTAAGGTTATCCTGAAGGAGAATCTTTCAACCCAACATAAGCTTTTGGCAATGGATTTGGAGATAAAGATAATGAGTAAGAAGAGAGTTGTGAAAGATCGACCTAGGATTAGATGGAAAATCTTGATAATGGATAGTGCCCTACATATAGGGGAGAACTTAATGGATGTAGGGACGTGGGAGAGCAGTAGGATACAGACAGTATTTGCGATAAGATTGCCATTTGTATTAGGGACACAACAAAAGAGGTGTTAGGTGTCTCAAGAGGTCTTTTGGGTAGATCTCGATAGGACTGGTGTTGGAATGGAGAAGTTCAAGTGAATGTAGAGGTGAAGAAGGAAGCCTAGGCAAAGTTGTGGAGAGTAAGGTAGAGGAGGAGAAGCGACGAAATAGGAAAGAGTATAGGAAAGAGAGAAAGGAGGCAAATTTAGCAGTTATGGCAGCTAAGGTAACAACTTTTGAGAGACTTTAGGCAAAATTAGAGGATGAGATGGAGGATAAGAAATTATATAGGCTAGTCATGACGAGGGAACGACGAATGCTTGGCCTTGACCAAGTGAAGTGTATCAAGGGAGAGGATGGTAAAGTTTTGGTAGAGGATGTCCATATTAATAAGAGATGGAAATCATACTTAAATAAGCTTTTGAATGATACGGGAGACACAAACATTTTGCTAGGTGATTTGGAGCACTTAGAGAGATGCCACAGTTATAGTTATTGTAGGCGTATTAGGTTGGAGGAGGTTAAGAACGCTATTCGTAGGATGCGAAATGGTAGAGTAATTGGGCCAGAATGGACTGTAGTGAATTTCTAGAAGAGCTTTGAAGGGGAAAGTATTGCATGGCCAATCAAGTTGTTTAACGTCATTTTCAGGACGATGAAGATTCCTGAAGCATTATAATGACCCTCACGGTCATTTATGATAAATATGCGATGTTTTGTATTCTAGAGCATTTTAGTAGTTTTCTCAAGTCATTTATGACTTGATGGGACCGACAGTTCGGATCCCTAGTGACACAGTCGAGAAATGTCTCAAATTCCCTATTATAGAGCCTAAAAGTAAGTACTCGTTGACCAAAGTCAACTTTCCTTCAAAATGATCTCAGAATTTAATTCTGATAGTTTTGTTAGCTTCGAAATAACAACAAAGTCAAGATTGACCTTAAGTTTGTGGTTTTGAGTTTTTTGTTGCAAGTTATGCGAAATTATGGATTTTAGCTAAGTTTAAAGCCTAAAGTGGAATTTGAGTGGTAATTTGATGTTCGGAGTGTTGGATTGGAATTCTGGAGCTTCCAACAGCTTCAAAATGATGATTTTAGGCTAGGTGAGGTGTTGGTATAATTTTTGGGCTTGTCGTTGCATTTTCGAGGTGTTAGTAGAGAAATGCACTTTTGGCCCTTTTGGTTTGAGGGGTCATTTTGAGAAAACAGTCTCGAAATTCAGTTTTATCAATTCCTTTGAGTTTATAATGTTATTTTCATGCTGTTTGCATATTTGGAACATCAAATTTGGACTCTGTTTGATCCCCGAACCCCCTGGTGTGAAATCTGAAAAATCACAATTGGAATTTGCAACTGGTGTAGATTTCCTTCTGCGTAATCGCGGCCCTTGAGGAGCGATCACAATAGGTTCCAATAAATCTTCTTTCATGTGATCGCGACACCTTAACGCGATCACGATGACCAGATAATTTCTTCAACGCGATAGCGCTGGCCTGACGCGATCGCGATGAAGCGCGACTGGCAATGTAAGTCCTGCAGCAACCCTATTTCATATTATTTCAACCAAAACATAATTCCTTCAGTTTTAGGGCAACAAATACTTCTCCAAACACCATTCCAAGACCAAGTAAATTCTCCTCAACGTCTTCCATCAATTTGTACACAAATTTAGGTAAGTTTTCTTCTCTTCTTCTTCCTTATTTCTTAAATTCCTCCATTAATGGCCTAAAGTATGAAGTTTAAGAAATCATCTAATTGGATATACATTGCTCCTAAGATCATTAATTCTTTATAATTCCAACATTCTAATCGTAAAGTTTGAACCTTTAACCCCTTTTGGTTCAAATCTGTCCGGGCTAATTTGAAGCTCTTTCCACGTTTGCATTGTGCTTAAATTTGGAGCACAAGTTCCTAGCATCATTGGAAACCCTGTGGTGAAATTTGTTTGCGGTTTCAGCAAGCAAGCCCCACAAGCCCATTTTAGGCCCGATTTTGGGTCCAGTCCGGAATTTAGCATAAAGTACACCGTTAGATTCGTATTAATATATATAATTCATTGATGTAAGTTTTATATCATTTGGAGAACATTTGATATTTGTTGGAGTACGATTTGTGGAATTGCAACGCTTTATCGTCGGACGACAAGTAGGCTCCGTGGGGCTATCTATGGTTTTATAGCTTTAATAATTGTACTAAATAGCATCCTTGGGTTGGGTAGCTAGGTCGTATAGCACCCCAGTACCATTCTTTCGTCCGTCTATGTTGATATTGATATATTGGCACTCGAGTGATATGGGGCCCAAGACTTAGCGATTGATTATAGTAACCTGTGCAGGGCATAGGATGTGGATATCTCATGATTATTGATATATGCATGTGTTGTTTATATGATGTGCATTCATGATATGAAGAGACCGAGCCTAAGGCTCCGATAAGAGTACATTGGGGCTGGGTAGTATCACCTTCTGATTATGAACCTTGATGGCTAGTGGATAAATTGATGATAAAGATCCATAGCGGATGATTTGATGATAGAATTTCATGGCAATATAAATAATTAAATGAGAACACAATAATAATAAAATAAGTAGTTGCCTTTTACTGGTTTAGTCTTAATATGGTATCGAGCACCCAGTCATATTGTTTTTATCTATTTTATTCCAGGCTTCACCTCCTGGCACCGGGATTCATATATATATATATATATATATCTATTTTTACTAATAAATGCTTGGACTTGAGAGTGACTCCGTTTGACAGTGAGTACATCTTTGGGACTTGAGACCGTCATCGTACGGCAGTGTGTACAACTTTTTAACATACATGGTACTAGCAGTTGTAGAGACATTATGATAATGATTATTGATGACCATAGGTTATACTACCACACATATATATATATATACCGGCATGGGAAACCTTGATTTGTCGAGTACGGCTAGAAAAAATAACTAATATGATATGATTGATATGAGGCACTATGTGCTGGCAGGATAACACTGATATGAGGAACTAGATACCGACGAGATAACATTATTGCGAGGCACAAGGTGTCGATTATGATTCATTGTGGTTTTGAAAGTGGGATGTGAGGATCTGATGAAGATCATGTAATTTTTTTCTTTTATGCACTTGTTTTATTTAGTGTGCTCATAAATCGCATGGGTGATTTATGGGTGAGTATGTTGGTGTGTACATTACGCTTCCTTATGGGGAACTTGTCAATGTTTAATTATTTTACTTTATTATTAGCATTACTGCTTATCTGTCCTTATTAGCTACTTGTTGTTCGTGTTATGTCAGATTAGTGCTTTATACTTTTATTCGTTCCATTATCCTTTCACTTAAGGTTACGGGTATACTGACCATGTTCTACTCTTTTCTTCCTTGATTCCTATTTATTGTGTTATATTTTGCATATGTTGTTGCAAGGATGCCGGGTACATTCTCATCCATTGACTACAATCCTATTATATGATTAGCTAGCACTATCAGTCTATGTGACACTTGTTTCATACTTGAGTAGATAGTTTTCCTGTATTGTACTATTTGCTTCTGTGACCCTTCTTTTTTTACTCTATTATTTACTGCTTTATTATTGTTATACGCTTAGTGGACCCTTGACGCCTACTGAGACGGGTTGCTTCAACGACTTGTACTCATATTACACTTGCACATGTGCAGATCCAAGTACAGGTTTCCGCTCGTGATATACAGACTGCTGTTTTTTCGATTCTTACTTAAATCGGAGATTCAGGGTGAGCTTGGTGTCCAGCTTGTTCTTTCGTCTCTTTGGACTTGTGTTTTATTTATCTCCATTGTATTCCAGAGACAACTTGATACTATATTTACTTCAGTTTTATTATTCTGTACTTAGTGATTTGTTTGAGACTAATATCGGGTTTTGTGTGGTTATCTCTTCTTTAATAATTCTGCAAATTTATTACTTTTATCTTGACATTGATATTCTTCCGCATTTAATGTAGTAGTCCTCCGCTTCATCTTCGGGCTTGGTTCTCTTACTGGTTGTATAGTAGGTGCCATTATGATTCGCAAAATTGGGTCATGACAAAACTGAAGGACATACCACATGCACCACTAGCAGTTGTCCCAGTATTTATGGATTATGAAACTATCGAGCATGTTACCGAAGCCACACAATCCCATCCACCACCACATCCTGATGCACCTGAGTCTTCCACAACTTTATCCGCTTAGCTCCATCTGTCTCGATAGGAATTATCCTCCACTACTCCTACACTGGTATTATCAAAGGCATCCATGCCAAATATAGGCCATCTAGCACACAGTGCCAATCAAAGGGGTCAAAAATTTGATGTAACGGAAAGAATGCCTTTGAGAAGAGGTTCTAGAGTGAGATAGAAGTGGATTTGTAAAGGGCTTGGAACCCATACTTGAGAAAGATAGCAATTTTGCGACCTTCTTACTATCCATTGTCATTGGATTAATGCTTAAAAACAAAAGTTGTAAGATTTGTGAGAGTAGTGAGAGTATAGTTCTTATCAATATGTCATTTATTTACAGGATATATTTTACAAAGATAAGGTCTGATATTATGAGATTGACCTCTACACACCATTTACTTATTAAGCTGAGTACCTGACCAACGTTCTGCTACTCCTTCTCCGAGTTTCCTACTAATACTACTTTTGATCCTCCTGCTGACATTGTTGATACCATTGTGTCTATCGATGCTGTTGTAGGGGTTGATGAGGTAGATGTTGTTGACAGTGGGGTTGATGTCGAGAATTTTGAGTTGACAATAGAGGTGGATGATGAGTTATACTTTTGAGGGACTATTGCGATCGAGAATACTGATTGATTTGTTGATCTGTCAGACTTGGACCCTACAAAGTGCGAGCTGATTGGGAGTGACATGGTGAAGGAGAGGAAAATTGGGTTTATACAGGAGACCAAGCATGAGGGTACTAGTTTTATAGAGGACACCAACACCCCATGTCACACCCCCAAATCCAGGTATGATGGAACATACCTTTAAAACTCGGTAGGTCAGCCTAACTCAAACTATAAGATAAACAAGGTACATAAACAAAGGAAACTAATAATTGAAGGTAATAAAGAGTAAATCTCATATTAAGTGTGGAAATTCAACTAAAATTTCAAAAAATTAGGGGTCACTGTACATAGAAACTAATAAGGATTTATAAAAAGTCTGATAACATCTTAAAGTCTTGTAATAAATATAGACTTCATACTATCCATGCTCGTAGACTTCATACTTAAGGCATCCACTACCACATTAGCCTTTCCAGGTGATACAAGATAGTGATGTCATAATCCTTAAGCAACTCCAACCAACTCCGCTGCCTCAATTTAAAATCATTTTGGCTGAAATATACTGAAGACTCTTATTATCGGTGAAGACCTCCTAATGCACTCAATATAGATAATGTATCAACAACTACAAAACAAACAACAAATCAGCCAACTCTAAATCATGTGTAGGCTAGTTCTTCTCATGCACCTTTAAATGTTTCAAATCATAGGCCACTACCTTACCCTCCTAAACCAATACTCCACCATAAACCGCTAGAAGCATCACAATATACAAAAAAGCCTTTACCCTCCAAGGTTAACGTAAGAATAAGAGATGACGTCAATAATGATTTGATATTTTGAAACCTCTCCTCACATTCATAAGACCACTTAGAAGGGACATTCTTCTGAGTCATTCTAGTTAATGGTAAAGCAATATAAAAAAAATCCTTGCACGAACCTCCTATATGACCCAGACAAGACAACAAAGCTTTAAAACTCAGTCGGTAAAGTAGGTCTCACCCAATCACGTACCACTGCAATCTTGGTTGGATCTTCCATAATACCCTCCATGTACACCACATGTCCCAAGAATTCCATGAAATCATCCAAAATACAACCTTTCCTCCCACAATCTCTGAAGTATAATCCTTGGGTGTTGAACTTGATCAGTTTCAGTCTTGTAATAAATAAAGATATCATCAATGAACAGAATCACAAGATAATCGAAATACTATAAAAATGCATTGTTTATCAACTCTCAAGTTATTCTTAGAGAATATGACAGATCCCTAGTGATGGTAAAAAAATCATCAATTCGAGGTAAGGGATACTTGTTCTTTGCTTTCACTTTATTCAACTGTCTACTATCAATGCACATGCGTATACATCTATCATTCTTCTTCACAAATAAGATTTTTTCTCCATAAGATGATACATTAAGATGAATGAAACTCTTACTAAGAAAGTTCTGCAACTGATTCTAAATTCCTTTATCTTAGTAGGAGCCATACAGTAAGGAGTAACAAAAATGGGCTTGTTGCCTTGCTTGAAGTCAATACATGAATCAATATCCCTATCAGGAGGGACACCAGGAAGGTCCATAAGAAACACATAAGAAATCTCTCTAACTGCAAGAACTAACTCTAAGGAAGGGATCAAAAATAGCATCTTGTAGAAAGGAAAAATAATACATACAACCCTTCTCAATAAACCTTACATCCCTAAGAAAAGAGATAACTCTACGAGGATATGACCCACACATACCCTTTAACTTAACCCTAAAAATAATGGCATGCTTAATGTAACAATCTTGGAATAGAAATCTAAAGCAACATGATAAGAAGCAATAATCCATACCCAAAATGACATCAAAGTCTACAAAATCAAGTAATATCATGTCTAACCAAGTCTTATACCTCGAAAACACTACTAGACGAGATTAGTACACCTAATCAACCACTAAGGACTCACCCATAGGAGTAGAGTCATGAAGAGGGGTGGATAATGAATCAAATAACATGTCAAAACTAGCAGTGAAGTATGCATATACATAGGAATGAGTGGACCCCAAATCAAAAAACATAAAGTAGGTCTTAAGTAAACATGGACAATACCTGTATTCAAAGCATAAGAAAACTAAGCCTTAGGTATCCCAAGGAAAGCATAGCACTATGTACACCTACCTCTTGGTTGAGATGGAGTATAAACCTATCCTTTGGTTGCCTGATGTGAACCCTTGCCATCTGGTACAGCTCTACCAATCTGACCACCTCCCCTACCTCTACGTAATGGTGATGACACTCTAACAAGAGTATGAGAATTTGAGAAGCTAGTTAGGACTCTAATTGCAGGTGCTTGGGAAAAAACTTAAAGATGTGATCTGGTTCCCCATAAATAAAGCACGCCCTTAGATCTGTAGGCTAATATGATGAACCCTAGGAACCTGAATAGCCATCCCAGTCGGAAAACCTTTTATAAGACCCATCTGAACCTTGAGTTGGACTGAAAGTGCTCTGGACTTCCTAGATAATATCCGAAGTAATCACAGATGCCTAAAAAGGAACTCAATAATAAATGTTACAACTGTGCTAAAAGGAATCCCTACCTCAACATAAGGCACAAAAAAACTGACCATAACGACAAGCCTTTTTCCCCTACTGTCACTAGGCTGACCCCTAATCACTTGCTCAACCCTCTCGTTACCTTGATCACATTGTACAAAGTAAACCCTAACATATGAGAACTTGTAAATACTAATTTCTAAATTGAAGAACTCAATCCTCTTATTAATCTATGTATCCTCTCCTACTTATCTAGTAAGATAGCTAAAGCATTTTAGGATAACTCATAAAAGCGGGATACATACTCATCCACGATCTATCCCCTCCTATCTCAACTGATCAACTCACAGTGAACTTGTATCTTATACTACAGTATATTTACATTTCCACATAAGTCTGTGCAATATATCCCAAGTCATAAGAGGATATCAACTTGGTCTAAAGTCAAAGTAAGAACCCTACCACTAACTGGGTAGCTTCAAAGTCATAAAATCACGTAGTCTACCTAATATGATTATACCATCTCCCACTATATATTACCAATTAAAGGTAGTAAGAATCTCAAATGGGTACTCACTATACCGCCCTGAAACTGAGGTGGGCCCATATTTTGAAATCTCTTATATTTCCGTTGCTAATAATCAGACATCTTAGCAATGTTCGTACCTATATCTCTAGCCCCAACAACTGAAATCTAAAGTTCATGCACCCTATGTGCAATAGTTGGTTGCTCCACCTGACCTAGAACTATAGGTAGTTGGCCTGCTGGAACCAGGACCTTGGGTGCCTAGCCCACCTGTACTGGAATGACCTTCTTCTCTGGGGTCTCAGCCCCTATCCTCATCTAAAAACCCAGCGGCATACCTCAATGTGCTAAACTCTCAAGTAACCCAAGTCCTCTCAACAAGGTATCCTGGAATAGTGAGGATGCAACATCATTTTTATCTCTACCCTCAGACCATTCCATATTAGGCTAAGGTAAAGCTACCCTTGATCTAACCCTAGTTGTGGCTTCCCTCTAACTCTCCCTCGGGCTCTACCTTAGCCTCTAGCACCACACCTAAACTTTGCAATTAGATTTATCAAATCCTTTGACTTACCCATTTTGTGAATTATGGTTGTGGTCCTGACCATCTTTCGAACGAAACACGCAAGACTCATCACACATGAATCAAACACGCTAGATAAGAAAGAAAGAATGAAGTCATGTATCATAGAGTTATGTAGCTTATTGAGGATAAGTAGCAGACGTCTCTACATATGGTTCGCAAGAATCTACTAAAAATAGCCTATGTATAGTGGGACCTACAAACCAAGAGGTCTGATACCAACTTTTAACTCCTTTAAAACCAGGCTTGATGGATCTTATCTTCCCAACCTGGTATGTCATCCTAACTAACAGTGTAAGAAGAAACAAGACACAATAACTAATGAAAAGTAATAACTAAAGGTAATAAAGACCAACTCTCATAGTAAGTGCAGAAATTCAACTTCAATTCCTAAAACCAGGTTTCACTATACATAGCCACAAATAAGGATTTATACAAAGTTTGATAACATCTTAATGTCTTTCAATAAATAAAAACTCTAAGATAGAATGGAAATTATGGAGACTGCCGATGAACAACAACTACCTTTAGAAATATCCAAGAAGCAGATATGTTTGAAAGTAAGAACTCATGGATGATCCCCCAACAGTACCCGAACAAGAGTGTAGAAAATCAAAAGTGAGTATAAAATAAGGTACTCAGTAGAATCCTTGGCTGGCTAACTATAAACAGAAAACCAAGCTCCTATTCCCAACTAATCATCCAAAAATACTACAACCTACAAACAATTTATATACAACATCCCAAGAAAAGTTTATAAAGTGAATGGGAAATATCAGTCATAGCTAACCAGTAAAGACTATCTCGAAGCTACCAATGAAACATTTATCAGGAAGTCATCAATAAAGTCATGGAATTTCATTAGTATAATTAGGCACCAATCATTTACATTGTCATGCCATGTCAATAGTATAGTTAAGCACTAGTAAATTACATAGCCATTCAATGTCAATAGTATATTTAGGCACTGATCAATTACATAGCCATTCCCTTTTTAATAAGATAATTAAACACCGGTCAATTACATAGTCATTCTATCACACACTATAATTTCCATATTCAAATAATTCCAAATGAGCAATCATGACATCTAAATCATGGAAGTATCACAAATCAAGGTTTCAATTCAATAATCAAGTCCGTCCATTCCTTTATCTCGGTAATTTTATCAACAATATATATATAACTAATTTCTAATTTTTTCCCAAATGATTATTTCTCATGACATGATTCAAAACAAATACTTCACCACGCCTTTCAAATATGTGTATAATTCAATAAATCTCCCAATTGCTCTAAATTATTCATTGTTTTTTGAGTAAATATAATAGATAATATTAATTCCCGAAGCATCCGAAAATCACCCCAAGACACAACACAATTATCAATAAAAGTTAGCACTTCATAAAAATTCATTAAACCTTAACTTGACATAGTTTTCAAAGAATATAGCTATTCAAGTTCTTTTACCTTCGGAATAGCTCCAATCGAGATAAATCTTTTCATCTATAAAAGAAATACTAGAAATATACACTTATAAACACCCAAATCAAATAACCAAGCTTAATGCAAAAACCGACCTATCATGACCCGATTTCTCAAATAATGATGACACCTACTATCTAGAGACATGTCCGATTCGAAGAGAGAGTAGGAACTGCTGGACGTCAAGATCACCATGTATATCTAAAGTATAAGATAGTAGGCATGAATGAAAATATATAAATTAATGTTAGACGCTTGTACTCGGTTCTGCACCATAGGAACAAGTGTAGTATAAATACAAGTCGCAAAGCAACCCATACCTAGTAGGCTTCTAGGGCCCACTGGGCACATAACAATCATAAAATAGGTAAATAACAGAATGAAAGATAGTGAGGTCAAAGAAGAAAATATTATAACCAGGAAGCTAGCTACCTAGATAGGAAGCAAGTAAAATAATAGAAACGACTTTGCTAAATAAAATATTAAACCAAGATCTCAGGAAAAAGAAAAAAACGTACTCGGAATCCTTGCAATGATATGTATAAAAAACAACAATAAATAATTAAGAGATGGATAAGTAGTCAAGGAGAGAACATGGGTGGTACACCGGTAAACCCAAAGTAGGATTAGAAGGAATAATCAAATGACACCTCGCACAAATATCCTACATAGCAAGACAATCTCACATATAAAATAATGATAATTAAGAAGTAATTAAAGAAAAGAAATTAACACTACCAAATGCCCCATAAGAATGGCAGCGTACATAGAAAATACGTTCACCCATTGGACTCTCATATGACCAGGGGTACACTGAAGAAAACAAGGGCAAAAAAGTAAATACACCCCATGAAGTTATAAGTCTTGTGTATGCTTATCCTCCGGTACCTGGAGGCCCAGTAGGTAAGATCCATGGAAGGATAAACCTAATTTTTCTATATCTCCTCTATGTCTTATACACCTCCTCTGGTTGCTAGCCAAATGGCAAGGTCTATGGAGCCACCACGCACAATCTCTAACGTCATCATAATCCTACATCCCAAGTCACAAAGCCTCATGGTTTAGAATTTAGCATTCAATGCCTCATAATAATAGTATCATAAAACCATAATATTCACAAGTCATTGCGTACAATGCCTCAATAAAGTAGTATCACTAACGTCCTCAAGGGAACATGTATCATCAAAGTCTCAAAACCAATAGGTGTGATAAGTGTTGAAAAGTTGTACTCACTGTTGTATGGTGATGGACTCAAGTGCAAGTATATTTACTAACTGCCGAATGTAGTTGAGCTCAAGTCCAAGCATTAATTAATCAAATGATATTTCCCAGTGCCAAGGTGTGAAGCTTGGACTAAAACAAGTGAAAATAACAATATTAGGTGCATGGTACATTATAGAGTCTAGAATGGTTAAATGTTCCTGTACTATACGGTATTATCAAAATATTCAAATTTATCATCTGTAATGTCATTATTCATCATTATCCTTATTATTAGTATCTAGCCTTTACGATATCAAAATCAAGTGGTGAAATGGGCTCCAATCCCAATGCACTCTCAAAATGGAGCCTATGGCCCTCACTCTCGTAGAATGAATGGAACAACATATAATATACATAGCAACCTATGGCCTGAACAAGCACATCTAAGTTATAACTAGCAGCACAACACAACAACCCAACCCAAGGTAAATACCAAAAACCAACACACGCGTCAGCATTCTACCACTTCTAGAGTCACCCTAAAGCCATCATATGGATAATTCTAAGTCATAGACGAATTCCATCATAGGGAACAAGTAGGGAATGGAACGAAGAAGCGACCCAAATACACAGTAACAACCTAGAAACCCAGCCCGCGGATGTTATTTAAGACAATTGTCAAAGTAATATACACAGAGATAGACCCATAGAGCCTAATTGTTGTCCAACGAATAATGCACTGCAAATCCAACTTTCAAATCAACTAATAGAAAACGTTCTTCAAAGACGTTGAAAATTATGAATTAATGACTCACGGATAAATATGAGTCCAATAATATAATTTATATTAAGTTCCATACTAGGAATAAAATTGGGCCTAAAATGGGTCTATATGCCCCGCTAATGGAAACCAAAAAAAAACTTCTCCTTGGGGTTCCATGTATCACCAGGAACTTGTGTTCCAAAATTAAACAATTCGAGCAGGGAAATGCCTCAAACATATTAGAGATAATTAATTAAAAATAGTTTAAAGGTTTGAGCTTTTATGAATTAAATGATTCAATTCGAATGAGCAACGATCACTACAAAGTAAAATAAACCAAAGAACAAGGTTTTACCCAATAAGTTCTAAGATAATCAAAGAATTCATGATTTCACAACTAGGCACTAATAGAGGAAAATCCCATTTGTAATCGAATTAAATGGAGAAAATGACTTACAAAGAGTGGGGAAGACGAGGGGAATCTTCAAGAAAGTTTTTGATGAATTTTGGGGATGTTTCCACTACAAATCACACCAATTTGAGAGGAAAACATGAGAATAAACTGAAGAAATAATGATGAAAATGGGATTGAACATGGTTAAGTAAAAGGACAGTGACCAATTTATCCGTCAATAGTGCTAATAAATCAGCATTCCCTTACACCCTGGCAAACATACATATGCGAATTTATTAGACAAAGTTTTGATAAATTGGCATTCCATGAATTTCAAACTCTATTTATAAGTACTGATTTATCGGATATGTTGCCGATAAATCTGCATCCTCTGAATTTTGGACTCTACTTGTAGGTATCGATTTATTGCTATATTGATGAATTTTTTGGCATATGTTGATTTAATGGCACATTGACCAATTTAGCAGTCACGGATAAATCAAAACAATAACCAATAAAGAAGTCTACACCAGCACCAAAAATCAACAATTTTTAAAAATTTCAACAAGGGGTTTAGAAATGAAACAAAGTCAGTTTTTTGAAAAAAAAAATATGCTTCTTGCATGAAAAACATATTCAGGACTCAACGAAATTGATGAAAAAACCAACTGAGGGCATTTGAGAAAAATGACCCCTAAAACCAAAAAATTCAAATTCGAACTAATATGTGAAGGTACTCAATATTACACCAGATACTTCGAGAAATAAACAAATACTCTTACTAGCCTAAAATCATGATTTTGAGATTAATGGAAGCATTCTAATTCCATTTCGAGACTCTGAACATCAAACGACCACCCAAACTCCAAAATTAGGCCTTAAACCAACAAGGAAACCACAATTTAGCACAAAGTCAAACTAAAAACTCTGAAACACAAACTTAAGGTCCATCTAGACTATACATTTCTAAGCAAACAAAACTTTTGGAATTTTATTACAAGCTTGTGTTGATGAAAAGTTGGCTAAAGTCAACGAGTACTTAGTTTTAGGCTCAAAAATAGGCAAAGTGAGATAAATTTCAACCGAGCCACCGGGAAAACCAGAATATTTGTCCTAGAAAGTCATAAATGACATACCGTAGCTACTAAAAAGATCTAGAATACAAAACATCAGATAATTCTCATAAATAACTGTGTGGGTCATTGTACGACCTCGGGCCCATAGATTCAAGATATAATTTTTATCACAAAATAATGTTATCCATCACTATCGAATATTAAATATTAAGTTTTATTGAAATTTCATTCCATTTTATTGCAAAAATCTCAAGTTTTAACCATTTTTTATTTCAACATATAGCTCACTGTTTTAATCTTCAAAACAATGAAATTATTGGTGGAAATCATGTATAACTTATGCGAAATCAATGAAATAGTGATTAGAGAACTTATCCAAGTGGTAACCTTTGTAACCCATGATTTATCTTCCAAAAATGATATTTTTAGGGTGAGTTTGCATGAGAGAATGAGTAAAACACATTAATATTTTGCTTAAAAGATCACCCAGTCACCCAATCCTCTCACCGAGATCACGGTCATCCCCCATGAACTCGGAGGTCAAAGAGGTCAACATTCATCTCTATCACAGTCAACATGATGCGATCGCAGAGAGTCAAATGGATTCAAAGCATCAGGTTCATGGTCAACGCGTCACAATTATGGAGAAGGGAAAATAAGACCATCGTGATCGTGGACAACCTACACAATTATGGTAAATGCTTGGGGATAGGAGGAAGTGCTGATTTGACATAGTTTAAAGAAAGAACTCTAACTTTAAATGGCCCCTCAAAATTCATTTAGAACCCCGTGATAGTAAATGAAATATGAACACATACTAGGTTTTATGTTTTCGACTCAAAAAAACCATCGAATCAAATGTACGATGTCTCATTGACCCATACTCATTAAGGGTTCATTTTAACTAAATGTCTCAAAAAGGTAAAAATTCTACCGAGACTTGAAAGAATAAGAGAGGACCCACATTCTAGATAAAATTTCACCCCCAAATCCAATGGAACCATCATATTTCTGATCCGAGCACTCTATGACCAAATTTTTTCCCAAGTCAACAATTTCACTTATTAAATCACTTTCGCTCATCTAAATGCTCAAACTCACCATGGAAGGTACAAAATAGGAAATGAGAGTGTAAATAGACCAAAATAGACATTCTAGAGCTGATGAAACCGACAAAATTCTAATTCAAGGTCTCAAACTCTAGATGACACCGAGATTTTCTTATTTTGAACTTAAGTCTCCAGAAGCTCAAATTTCTCAAACTTTTCAACCAAACATCACCCTGCATCTGAACCGACCATGGAATGACACTTGGTTTAATATAATGAGACTATGAGAAGAAAAAACAATTAAAATATTAAGGAAATGCAAAAAGGACCTTTAGGGTCATTACAACCCAGTTGATGAGATTCGTCATTAGATAACTTCAGGGGGGGCTCTTATACTCATTATATTTGACCTTATTTGGCCAAATCTTATTATAAGGGTGTATTTTGGGTTTTCTACATTTTTTATTTTATGATATTATATATTTTAGGATTTTAGTTTGTATGATAAAGATAATCAATTTGTAGTTATATGGATTGTTTGTTTTATTTTGTTTTGTTTATTTTATTTCTTAGTTTGTTTTATTTTAGTAATTTTTGGTTATTTTATATATTATTTTCATAATAAATAGATGTATGTTGTTAGTTGATATGACACGTAGAATGACCCTACATTTTTATTATTATTTATTTGAGTTTCAGTAAACTAAGAATTGGCTAGAACCACTTAGACTGGATTGATACTGTTATAGGCACATCGTAGTGGGTCCTACATCCTAGATTTTATTTTACACCCATCATTATTTATTGTTGTAAAAGATGAATTCTTGAAGCATTGTTTTGTGAATATTGGTGTCTTGTATTATTTGTATTGTCCTTTTATAGTAGATGTGCAATGTATGTGGTAGATCTTGTATAATTCGTTATTTGTGAATGGTACTTTGACTAAATGCATTAAGTAGTGAGCTGATTATGAAGAAATTTAATGCTTGAGGAAACCCAAAACTTTTCCAATTGCTCCATCTCTTCTTGTGGACTAGGTGAAATTAGAGAATTAAACTCACACATTGATTAAGAGTTGCTTTCTTATTCCATTTATCCTACCTATGGTGAGCTACGTGACCAAGCTTTGCAAAAGTTGACCTTAAACTACTCTTTGATAGCTTTTTAGCAAGACCAGATCTTTTTTTGGTAACTTTAATATCATTAAAACCAAAACCGAAAATTACAAAACAAAAAGAGGAGAAAGCCTCCTATTTCTAGTTCACAAACTCTGTCTTCCTGCAAGTCTACCTGTGTTATCTATCTAGAAGTTATATCAATTACATAATGATCTACATACTCGAAGATTTATTTCTAGACATTTCATCAAATTAACTACTATACATTCCAGAAATCCTAGTCTTTAGCTTGCAATCAGTTGCTAATCAAGGGATTTCTTCTAGTCTACTGAGTGCTGCTTGCCATTTATGATTGTTCCTTCCTTTAATATATACATGGAATACTATCTCCTTGATAACCCTATCTTTTTGGTATTTTCATTCCTGGAACCTAATTATGTTCCTTTCTTTCCATATAGTATTTATAACCGTACCAAAAATACAACTTGTGATAGAACCCTTAACTGATTTCCTTCTTGTAATTCTACTAAATCATAGTAGTTCCCTATGCCAATATTCAATTGTTCTTTTCAGTCTCAGACATACTATTAACTTATGCTTTAATGTTCTTTTCATAATACATCAGAAGTACATATGATCAAATGTTTCTGTGGAATTCTAAAAGAACACACTCTCCATAAAAATATGAATTCCTATCCTCTAAAGCCTGTCTATTGCAGCCAATCTTTATGATGCCGCTAACCAAATAATGAACCTGTTTCTAGGATGCATATATGGTAGCAGAGTAATACTCTTCCATTGCACCTTCTTAAACTGAGGCATTAATTTTATATATATCTTCTTGATAGAGAATTTTCATTTGACATGACCCGATCTTAATAATACACTACTAAAACAGAATCAACTTAAAACACTTTGTGAGCTTTTGTGTGAACCTAAGGCTTAAAGCTTATGTTGTAGGTGTTGTCTTGGTATGTTGTGATTTTAAGCTACGAAATAGTTAAGCTTGTTACCCTTCTCTCGTATATATATAAATCAATCAATAAATAATTATTTACATCTATAAATATTCATGAGATGTTGTAGATATACTTCTAAATACTGGTAGGGAATAAAGTAGGAGAGAAGTAAAACCCTTGGGTTGAAGAAACGTTGGAAAAGTAAGGTCATAATGAATGGAATAGGTCGAACTTAGTGTTTCGAGTTGGTAGAGTCACTTTAGCCATAAAGTAATCCTACCTAACCTATAGCCAATGTTATGAACCATATGAAGACCTCTATGATCTCAAATGGGAATGAACACAGTTGATGAGGTGGAACATAAGGGAAATTCTATGGTGTTGTCTTCTTCTACGAAATCATCTTTGTGAGACTGAGTGCTTATCTCATTGGTCCCTTCTGTTATGATATTTTGCATTGTGTGAAAAAGGGACTTGTATTTGCACTCTGATTGGGATTACTTGATATTATGAGCAAAATAATTGCTTAAAAAATAATTAGTCAATGTTTGAACTTAGTAATTCAGGGCACGAGAGATGAAGTGAAGAGTTTTTCCAAGTCTCATGTGTGTGAACTGATATTCATGGTTTTGATGCTAGTACTGAGATTTCCTAATAGTACTATTAGTTGTCTTTGTGTGTTGTTCACTATTTTTTGTTTGATCAAGGACAAAAAGATATTAAGTTGGATCATAGACGAGCCATCAAATTACCACTTATTAATCGTAATTCACAGTGAGAGTTCATGTGATGAATGCTTTTTTTATTGTATTTTACTATTTTTTACGTGTTATTTCAAAGGGAATGCAATCAGGACCAGTTGAATATTGACCAAGAAAAAAAGAGGAAAATATTTGACAAAATGGACCAAAGAGAAGCAAAAAATAGAAGTATGCACATTGGGCAACATCACAAGAGCTGAAACCACCATTACCGATATAACTGGTTCATCGCTAAATATGCAAAGCCATGCGCGATAAAGACTAGGCAAAAATTCCATGATTCACCTTGCAAATTTAGCGCATCACAAATTCTACAACAAAAAAATTTAAATTTAGGAGACGAAGGAAATATTTTAAAGAACGAAGCATCACCGACTTGGTCAGAAACTCAAGAAGAAAATTGGAGGGTTGTCGACTTGTTCGATGATGTATCTTGCTACGTCATTTCTTCTCTGAGGAAATTCTACATTGGGGGATTGCGTTGCAAGAGTTCTATGGATTCATCTAAATCTCCATACGAGAAAAAATAGAGACTTTCGAACAAAGAATGTCTACAACACGAGACCAACTTCCTGCCTAACTGCACCTAATATTTGTTCTAAGCCTCTCCCTCAACGGCTTATAATAGATCTTGACAGAGTCTTGTCAGCGTATCATCAAAAGCAACGGAACTAAATAAGCATAAGAAAGACATACATAATCCTAACCGTCTCTAAGTCTTCTTATCTTTTAGTTGTGGTTTTTCCCAACCCTTAGCCAATCAAGCCTTATCCCTGTCTTTCCCTACACTAGTCCTCTTTCATCTAGGAATCACCATAGTAAAGGAGCTGAAGCAGGACTATGTTTGTCCCAGGTTAGGTCAAATATAATAGGAAAAAACTCACTTTTTTTTACTATGTTATATTATACCTTAGTTTTTTAGAAGCTTTTCTCTATTGTCAGTCATTTGACAAGCTAAGTTTTTTTTTTTTTGCTCATTGAACCATCATGTTTTGTACTCCAATTAGTGAAACTACACAATGAAAGATTGAGCAAGTGTTCATGGTATAATATTCATAATTTCTTTAGTTTCATGGAGCGACTAATTCTCTTGGCTTGGTGTATGTAGCAATCAATGTACTTCAATGCATGTGTAATTATACATTGCAAATTGAGGAATTTACAGTTGTGGGTTCAAACACATTTCAATGTTTTTTTTATATTCATTGGTTTCCAACTCTAATGGTGCATAGGTCTTCTTATATCTTGAAATATAGTATTAGAAATTGAGGAAATGAGATTGACAACAATTTGATTTGAAACATCTAATAGTTGACTATAGAAATAGAAAAGGCTAGTTAGAATGTAAAGTAGTTTAAGGAGAAGCATAATAGGTTCTAAATAAGAACTATATGTTCTATTTATTACTTGAATATAAAGAAATTAATAAAATTAATAACAAAATTTACCCACATATTTAATTACCAATTGACAATTAAATTCATCACCATATATGTTTAACCACGAACATTGCACGCCCCTAAGCCTCTTACATGTAATTGATTAGGTGTTAAGGAAATCTTTCGGTGTTTCAAATCATATTCTTAATCATTATAATCATTTACTTTTTCTTACAGTTTTTCCACATTTAAATTTATCAATTACTTAACCATAGATTCAACGTGTAGTGACTCCTCACACCTTATGGATTCAACCTCGACCTTTAGTTAGGTAAATTATAATGACCACAACAACTTGTATCTTTTTAAGTATTGTTTTGATTTTTTTTTTTTTTTGGTTTTTTATTTATTTCATGTTTTAGTATTTTCTTTCGGAAATTTTAAACCTTTTATCTTGAAAAATATTTTCCTTTTGAACCTAGGCTTTTAGAAAAGAAAGAGTCTATATTGGAAAGAACCACAGTCTCCACTTAATTTTTGAAAAAACAAATAAGAAAACTATTATTAATCTCAAACTTGAAAACGGGAAAAATTTTAAGATTAAGAGATTCTGAGTTAGGATTCCGTAATGTTCTGAAAAAGGTGTTTAAGGCTCCTTGGGGACATTCCTAATTGGCTTATGCCGTTTGTTATTTCGACAATATTTATGTTCTATTTTAGTAAAACTATGTTGAATTCCTTTTGAAAAATGGACCCTTTGTTTTTAGTAAAACAACCCTTTTTGAAAATCACTAGTCTATATATATTTTTATAATAAATTCCAGGTAAATGAATACTTATAGCTTTTTATCAAAAAGACTTTGAAATGTCCTAGGTGATAAAATTGTTTATTTAATTTTATTTTCCTAAACCACATTTATTTATTACCCTTTGAAAGTAAGACAAAAGTGCAAATTTTGAAACATGATTATATTTTATTATTATACTATCAAAAAGTAGGTCCTCATGTAACGGTTTTATACCTTGATTCCCTAAATAAATATAATAGCCATACAAGATCCAAGTAAAAGAGATAAGAAGAAAAGAAATGTCTTGGTCCATCGAAGCCCTATTTCATGTGACCGACGCAGGTGGGCTTTAGGTTCATTATACATGTTCATAGATCACCAAGGACATGCAAAATAAAGTAAATCCATTAGAAATCACAGAAAGACGACGGATAACACATTATGAAAGGAAATTTAAACAAAATTTTATTAATATGAGCGGTCCAAACAATATTTTAAGGAAAGCATACACTAATTAGAAACAACAAAATTACCATTAAGGCCCAAAATGAAATATAGAAGTAAAACAACAGCCCACTAAAAACAAAATTTCGAAGCCCAAATACAAACTAAGGCAGTATAGATTGTTTCACATTAGGCTAGTTTAATTAACTCGTATAATCAATAGGGAAGCTTAACAAGTAAAGATATATTAGGAGCACATGAGAGAAAGTAAACATCATCCTTGAATCCACATGCTACAACAAATGTAGAATAGGAAGAGTCAAAAAATAGCAGAAGGAGCACATGGGTCAGAACACATACTATGTAGGATATTTAACTTCTGGGTTCAATAAAACCTTATATATGTAACTAAATGGGATGTGATACTTAGTAGGAATTTTCTATGAAGAGAAAAAAAGGTTGAGTCATGTAGCATATAAACCTTTTCCAGTTAAGACATGAGAGCATGTAAATTGTCCTAGATGAGGAAATAAACAGGCTAGACAAGGAGAATAGGTAAAAGCTAAAATGTGCATATGCTGATAACAAGAAAATAAGAAAGTTAAATATGTAAGTAATTTGGCCATATAATAATTTAGGCAAAGTTTTGAGCACATCAAATGTCTACCATATGAAGAGTTACAACAAATCACAGAAGCATTTATTAGGCCTTAAACGATAGCTTAACTAAACTCCTTCAACCGAATCACATATGCCTATATTACTTATTTAGTCCAGCAAATAATTTACATCAAGAACTCTCAGCTAACATGGTTTTTGATACTCGTTTTATAAAACAAAATATGCCACCAAGTGAGCTATAGAAGAAAGAGGCTAACAAAAGCTTATGAGCTTAACAGGGCTCCCCAATTCATTATTTAGAGGAAATAGTTCAACCAGACCACATACTAGCTAAAATAGGAAGTTCAAATGACATAGAATCATGTAATTACTTGATTGATAACATACATAGGGCATATAGCTAAGAGCATGATAGAACATCATGTACAAGGAAACATAGGTCGGATTATTCAAGGTATGACTAGGACAAGGGCATGCTGTGGTATACATAATTGACTATAACATATGGACCTCTCTCAGGTTACATCTTAGTGAATCAGTACATACCAACTCCAGATAATGTTTTTAATTTACAAAAATACTTAGACAGGTTTCTCAAACAACATGTCAACTAATTAGGTAGAAAGCTAGGGTAATCTTACCAACTTTATCCACGATCTCGAATGGTCCTAAGCATTCTTAGTAAAATTAGAGAAGAGTCAAGTCATCTAGACTGTAGATAGGAGCATGCATGGACAGAATTGAATCATACTTTAGATGCACTAAAACAATTTATTATAAAGGGTAAAAGGGGTCTGAGGTTGTTGTAGGGATCATATGAGGTCAAAATAGTTAGCCTTAGCAAAACAATAATTATTCATTCTTTATGGAAAGTAGGCCATCGTTACACATAACATATTATATGCAAGTTGATATTTCAGCTATGTTTTAACACCATGTTAATTAATAGCACAGAATTAGAGAAAAGCTAGGAAAGATGAGGGTGCAATGATACAAAGTAAACATGCTTACTTATTCAAGGTCAGGATATGCTAAAATAGATAACAGGCACAGGAACTACAAGGTGCACAGTTGGGATAGGAGTACTAGAATAGGAAGCAAAATACAAGACTAAGTACACATATTATAGGCATAACATTTGGAGCAGGTTCTTTTACATAGCAGGTTGGTAATTCAAGAGTGATATAAGTAGACACGGGAATCATCATAACAAGTATACCATGCTCATATCTTTAAGAGTAAGACTAAATGAAAGCAAACCATAAGCTAAAATATCAAGCTGAAAACTAGTTGCGTCCAAATACACACACAAGTGTACGTGATCGTTCAAGTAATATAGTACCTCTTTCGAACTGGATATCAAACCCACAGGGACTTGATAATTAATTGGTTAACTGAATTAAACTAATTCTAATTATTTATATTAGTGGAAAATTTCCAGAGATATATTTGAGAAATTAATTTAACTAAAAATAATAAAATTAACCAATAAAAAAATAAACTAAAGAAGAGAATATGTTTTAACTCAACCAACGAATGAATCTGACTAGGGTTATGGACTTTCTAGCAATCATATATAACTAGTTTAATTAATTAACTTGAATTAACTAATTGTTGGTTCTGTGGTTTAATCTATGAGTAGCAAATGATCATCCACTAATCACCTATCTATATTAACCTCACAGCTACTTCAATTGACTTATGTTGTGATGACTTAGTATAAATGCATTATAGTTATCTTCACGTAATGAACCAGGCAAGACAAACTAAGTACAAGATCTCGTCTTAGTTGGGAATCACACTCAATTATCCAATCCTAACACAATCTATACATGAACTCACTCCTTACGTTTCTCGTTCTACCCTTCAGATTCTCGTTCAGTTCACTTTTAGGGGTATAAATTTATCTTAATGGTCGCGAAGCACTAAGATACAATCCACAAAAACATAAGACCAATTCTATGGTAAGTCTCATAAAATAAATAATATATAATTAAATAATCATCTTTCTAGTTTATTCCATAATCCTACAATGAGAAAAATTAGTTTCATATGGACATGGAATAATTACAATAAATTATTCAAAGAAAAACATAATAATATATAAACAAAGGAGAAAAAAATAATACACAATTATTCTCCAATCTCCATGACGGCTCTAAGATATTTCCCTAGATTAAAAGTCTTCTAAAAAAATTGTGTACAATGTTAAATTGAAAAAAATCTCTACCCTAAAATTATATGTACCATCCTTTAATTATTGTGTAAAATAGGGTATTTATAGGTGTAGAAAATAACCCCAAATAAAATTACCGAGTCCAAAAAGGACTTGGAAAATAATTTCTAATAGAACAAGAGCGATCATGATGTAATATAATTCGTGATTGCAAAATAGAATGGCATCACGAATTGGCACGTCGTGATTGGCTTGAAGATTTGTCGTTGACCAATCATAAAGGAAGAAAAAATGACGCACCAATTGCAATTGTATATATTATTATATTATTCAATATCATTTGAGTATAATATTAGGTTTATTCTATTAAGTTGCCTGCTTGAAATTCATTTTGTAAAATTCTATTTTTAATTCGTTTGAGCTCCAAACTTCTTCCTTTTTACGTCAAATAATTCCGATACCATAATATACCATACTAACACCATATAAAATATTTATTACTCAAGAAATAAATAAAAATATTAAGATATGAGGAAAATAATGGTTAAATATGTGTGATTTTGGCATCACAACAACACTTTTATGGTCCAATAAAAGGAAGCAAACAAATTTCAAGAAAAGAGAATAGATAAGCAACAATTTCAAGGGATTGTTTGGACATGATATAGTGATTTCTACAAGGCTATTTAAATCATATTAGAACTTATTCAAGTATACCTAGGTGGTTAATTTCTTTACCATATTATCAAGCAACAGAGATCTTATATGGGATCAAATAAGTTGGTTAGTAGGAGGAACATATGTATGGGAAACTATTAAGACAAAGCAATATACTGAAGAACTACTCTTAGTTAATTATTTTAGTAAGAAAACAAGAGCAGGAAGTAGGCTTGTTAATGAAAGTAGTCATGCAAGAAGGTTGAACGAAGACATATGTTGACTCCCTAGCACACACAAGTATAA
>JBDJHY010271267.1:0-10348 GCA_039654485.1 Withania somnifera
CTATTCTTCTCCTTAAACATTAATCACTAATGTCAATATATGCTCTTCCTAAGGCAGATGTGTTCCACCCAATCCCTTTTTATAAGACTTAACCCATGAAGTCAAACAACAATAAGGAAATCATATAATTAATGGATATACAACTTGCTCTGAATCATTTCTAGTTTATAACATTATTTTCCTTAGGTTATAGGTTTATATGACTCTACTTCAATCCTATATATTCAAACTTTTTCTCAATATAGCATACTACAAAAAACATAGAACAAGTAATACAAGTAGGAGATTCACATACCACATAATTTATAGTGTTAAGGACTTACCATTATTTTTATATTTTATCTAACTAGGACCATGTACGCAGTCCTAAATACGACTTTCCTATCAATTCTATATTTTGTATATGTTAACAAACCATACTACTACCACGAATGCATGCAAACTAGTTCACAAGAGTTTTCTCTTTTATCAAGATTCAAATTTCCTTACTCTAACAATAAATGCAAGAAAATAATCATTTACACATCAAAATATGACTTGGGGAATTCAACCAACTAATTATAACTTTTTTCATAGCTTTAGGCTCAACTAAGGATTTTTCAATCATAATATTTCCCTAAATTACCATCATTCTTGTTCATGGGGAATAACTCTATCTTAGAAGGGATTAGTAAACACTCTAGGATCACCTTCTACGTGACTTCTCATCCACCCATAAACCTTTAACACACTTTCAACACCTACAGTTCTAACCCACAATTTCATCATAATCAAGAATATTCATCATAATACTATAATGAATCAGGAATACTAGTTATTTGGGAAAGTAATTAAATTACTCAATCAAGAAATTCATCCAAACATTTGATAAAATGCTTAGAACTACTCTAGGTATCCACACTTGAATTTTATAAAATACAACACAAAGAAAAGATTTTAAGTCTACAAAATCTTACGATGAACTCTTTAGTAGCTCATTGGTAGCTAAAGCAGTATTGATGTTGCGGTTATCCACTCACTGCGGTAGTTATTAGCTAGGTGATTGCCGCTATGGTAGTTCCCCGACTACTAAATAGGTCCAAATGGTGACTAGGAAGACCACTGCAGCGGTGAGAATCCCTATAATTAGGACTTTACTTAACAACTCTAATTTTTTATCACATATAAAACCTAACACAACAACTCTCACAACTAAAGTTCTGGACACCTAAATTTCAATCTGAAGGATGCAAAATAAAGTTAATCCAATCTACTATACATATTTAAACTCTAATCCACCAAACATTGAAAACTAAAATCACAATGATTCCTAAAGCTCACAATATCATTTTTTGGTCAAAACTACCGCACCTTGAAATTTCATCACCTCTTAAGTTAGGAGAATTTCTATATGGATACTTAGCCCTTAAGCAACTATATAAAAATGGGATGGGTTGTTACTATAAGTACAAATTTATCCACCATTCTTTCCCCAAAACTATTAAGAGAAAACAAGTGGATAAAGGATACCTTAATTGAAAATTAAGTAGGGATGTTTTCTATGTGTTTCTGCTCAGGTATCCCAAGTCCCACCCCTCCTAAATAGGATAGTTCTTCCATTATACCTTCACCGACAAAAACTTTTTAGGACTCAGAGTATGAACATCTCAACAATTAATAGCATTTAGACCCTATTTATAAAAGATGTTTTCGAATATAGGATTGAACCAAAAAAAATACAAATTCCAATGCAAACACAACATTACTAGAGGTTAAGTATAACTTTATGTTGTCACTATGTTCAATACTAACGTAGAGGCTTCCTAATAATACTACTTCTTTTTATCATCTTACTGAACTAATTTTAATTTCTAATATGAGATTCACTAGTCCTATTATTGAATGGGCCACCCATATATTAGTAAATAATCATAACCTTTAAGCCTATCACTAGGATATTCCCTCCAACAACTGGTACTCCAATATATCACTTCTAAAAATTAAACTAATCCGTGCAAAATCTACATCTTTATCATACTACACCCTCACACCTATTATAAGTTAATCAATTTAGCTAACGCATATGCTAATTCAAGCCTAATACATTCATTCCAAAAAACTAGAATCAACATGTCTAAACTATCTTCCTTTTTTACTTCAATTATCATCGGTGTTTCAAGCTTAGTGTATAGTACTATATATAGGTTGAGATGCAATGTAACACCTTGAAACTTATAGTAGAGGTTGTATAGGCTATCCAAAGTGTGTATGAGAATAATTTTGGAACTATACATGTTTGACAAACTATTTTATAGTCTATGAAGAGGTTCCATGCACCGTGAAATTGTCCATGGAACTTGTCTACTGGAGCCTCTTCTCTTTGTGGATTCACAAGAGCTTCGACAGATTGTGGTCCCCATTAATGATCCATTAAAGGAACTAGGTTATTGACCTAAAATCCTTTTTATAGTGTATAATCATTATTATACATAATTCAAGGTCATAAAAGGCTCTTAGCACAAAGTTAAGTTCGAAGACCTTCTATCGGCCTAATGTTAGATGTCACTTCATGCGTGGATTAAATTTAAATAATGATATCACATACTGATATATAACTGCATGACCTAAAACCTATTAAAATAAATTTTTGTGAGTCTAGTTTCCAACAGAACAAACCGTGTGCCATTTCGAAGTTATAATTGCAGGACATAACTGCATGACCTAATTGCATATCATAACTGCATGACCTAAAACCGTAGGAAGTTATAATTTTAGTGAGTCTAGTTTCCACACACCATATATCATTATGAAGTATGCAAAATGATCCATCATTTAAGTCCACTGACTCCTTTTTAGTCTTTTTCAAGGTTTATTTCAATGGTACAAGTGACTAATAATATATCAAGCTGACGGACCATCAACTCATCTATCGAACATGTCCGGGTGATATTTCGACTTGTTTTACCTAGGACTTTTCAGTCTTTTTGAACCTTTTAATTGGATAATACCATGTATTTTTACTTGATATTTAAACCCCAAACCATCTTCATCCCTCACTTTTCCAAAACATCATATTAAAAGAAATCAAACATAACTTTCTCTCAAGAACTAAACCTATAGTTCTTCAATAAGGGATCTTTGTAAAACATTGTCTCTATCAAATTCTCTGAAGATTATCTTAATTCGGGTATATGGGAATTTAGAAAGGTTTACTTTCAACCATATGCCCAACCATCCAGTATTTTTATTCATGGTCTTGACTTAGATATTCTAGGGTAAATCCGCATAATTATTATTCCTGTTAGAAATTGTATATTTTGTGTACTCTTGATCATAAATCATATTAGTATCTGTTTTCGTGATAGTACTGCATAAATGTATTAAATTGATAATTATAGTATAGTTCATTTGTTTCAAGTCCCTTAAATGGAGTTTGTATATAGTGTTGTTCATATTCTTGGGTTTAATTACCATAGCTAAAGGTCTATGTTTATGTTATGGCTAGCTGTAGGGTTAATATCATGGTTAATGGATATGGTAAGTTTTATGCATAAGGATTTTGTCTTTTATAATCTAAGTCTGGGTCAGAATTATGTTTTAACTAAAATAAAGATAAGATATGAGAAGGAGACAGTAACTTGACGGAGATAGCTAATTCGTGAGTTCATGAGCCCTTATACGGTCAAGACAGAGAGAGTTAGTTTATTTTAAGTTCATGGCTAGTTCTTTGAATAGTATTAGTACCGAGAAAATTTGGACAACTTATTCCTTATCCTATACCCTATGTAGTCGAATGCATCTAAGATCATGGCCAAAGGAAGAGTTATAATTCATGGCTTAGTGCATCCACTAGGAGTTATTTCATGCCCCTTAATTTGGTAGGTTTAGGACCCTACCCTACATAGGGATATATGTTGGACCTTCTTTCCTTGTACATGAGGAATATTGGTTATAGAACCTCCTAGGTCAGTTATTAGTTAGTCAGTCAGTAAGGTTAGTCTTTGGTCATCAATGTTAGTAGAGGTAACCATCATGCTCTCATATGTACAACTAGTTTCCTTATTATTATAATAGCCTATTTACTAACCTGTGATATGCTCAGTATATTCAAATGTACTGATCATATAGGTGAGATGCATGTCTTTCACACATGTAGGTTCAACCAACCATTCGGGCATTTGCAGTTGACTTGGACTTACATTCTAAGCAGACTGAAGTGAAGTAGTGAGTTCCCACTTGATATGGGAACTAGCTGAAGTATGTTTCTTTTATATTGATTTAGAGTTGAGACACTAGAGATAGTATTTACATGAATTCCTATCGTTTTTATTAATCTACTTGTTATTAGATTTAGATTAGATGGTGTTATACTTAGAAATTGAGTTTTCATATTTACTTAGATGTGTCTTTGATTTATGTGAAGTTCAACATTTCTTTGTGATTTCATTGATATGATATTGCTTCTGCTGAACTAGAGTGAAAGATCTGAGCATGGGCCAAGTGGTTAAAGTAAGGACTTTGAGGTGACTTAGTAGCTAAGATGCCAATCTCACATAAGGGGTATCTCCAGGGTGTGACAAACTTTGTATCAGAGCACTAGGTTTATAGAGTCATAGGATGTGTCTGAAGACAACACTAGATAGAGTCTTAGTTATGGATATGAACTGCAAAACATTTATAAGTTAGACTCTACTGAGCGTGTTGAAAATATTTCCCTTTATTCATGATTTTGTTTTGTTTAGAGTTTAATCAAAGATATTCTTTCTTCTAACTCATGCTTTAAGCATTTTAGAGCATGCCTCCAAGTAGAATAGGTAGGGTTACCAGCTCATCAAGAAATAGGTAGGGGTCAAGGTAGGGTCTAGAAGAATTAGGCTTCACCAAACCCAGAGCCACAATAATATAAAAATATCACCAATTTAGTGTTTAGAAATATGATGCACCTAATTGTCCAGAAAATGGTTTCTTAGACTTAGCAGCCAGCCCCATCATCGGCAGTCCAGATATTTCTTTTAATACAGGTTTTGTAAGGTTAAGGGAGTTTTTGAGGTTGAGTCCACAATTATTTTATTCTAGGGTGGATGAGAACCCTAAGAACTTTATAGAGGAGATTATCTTTGAGATGATGCGGGTGTTGGAGATGGACAGGGTACATTTAGCTACTTATAGTCTTAATGACGTCACTAGGTCTTGGTATGATTTATGGAAGAAGATAAGAGAGGTAGGAGCACTTCTGCCTTCTTGCGATGAGTTTGAGGAGCCATTTATGGGTAGGTTCTTCTCGAGGGAGATAGTGGCTGAGTATGGGATATAGTTTACAAGGATCCCTAGGTATGCCCCTGAGATGTTTGTGGATATGCGCAACCAAATGGATATGTTAATGTCAAACCTCACTTAAAATTTGATACAGGTAGGGAGAGCAACTATGTTAACCAATGATATAGATATCGGCAGGTTGATGGTCTATCTTGAGTAGATTGAGAATGATAAGGCTAGACTGAGGGAAACTATTTTGAATAAGAAGTACAAGACTATGTAATCCAAGTTTAGTTAAGACAAGTCATGTATGGGCCAGTGATAGCAATAATAGCAGACTTCTAGTGAGCCATCCCCTTCTTTCTTTAGTTCCCCTGCCGAGAATTTCAAACATCCTCAGAATCGTAATCTGTCTTTGACAAATTCTGAGGGTAGTATGTCAGAAGGGGGAACTTATATGTTATGTGTAAGTGTTATAAGAACAATCTTGGTCATTGTATGCTTGGTCAAGATGGGTTTTTTCGATATGGTCATAAAGGGACAATATAAGGTATTGCCTATCTATATAGTGTTTTGGTTTTGGTAAGACAGGTCACCAGATTAGGGATTGTCCCATGGACAAGTAAAGAGGTAGAGGTAGTGAAACATTAGCACCATCCCCCAGCTCAACAGGGAACTTTCGCTAACATTAGTGGTGGTCAGCGCCAGAATTTTTTATATGCTTAGGACTCCAAACAGGATTAGTAGTAGTTTGTAGATGTAGTGACAAGTACTCTTTATGTGCATGGTGTCAGTATTTTTGAATTGTTAGACCCCAAAGAATACCTATTTTTGTATCCCTTTTTTATGCTAAAGAGTTTGATATTGATCTTGGGGTTTTATTTTGAGTCCTATTCTATGTCAATTCTTTTTGTGGACTCTATAGTAATTAAGAGGGTCTATCGTAGTTGTCCACTACTTATCTTCGAGAAATTTAGATATGATAGATTCTGATGTCATTCTAGGCATAGATTGGCTCATATCATGCCATGCTTCTATTTATTATAGGACTAGGGTTTTCTGTTTCTAGATTCCTAATAAACTTGTCCTTGAGTGAGAGGGTAGTAATCTCTTCCTAAGGGTAGGTTCATTTCTTACCTCAAATCCAGGAAGATGATTTTTAAAGGTTAATGATTTAGTCCGAGTCTATGACTCTGAGTTTGAGACTCCAAATATTCATTCAGTCATAGCGGTTAGGGAGTTTGTAAATGTGTTTTCTTGAGGATTTACCTGGAGTCCCTCCTGAGAGGGATATAGACTTTGGCATACATCTTAAATCTATTTTGACATATAGGATGGCACCAGATGAGCTTGGAGAGATCAGTTAGAAAACCTCTTGGACAAGGGGTTCGTCCTCCCTAGTATATCTCCCTTGGTTTCCCCCATTTGGTTCATGTGTATAAAAAGATGCTTCCCTCAGCATATGCATAGATTACCATTAGTTGAACAAGGTAAAATCCAAAACAAATATCCCATTTCTAGGATTGATGACTGATTCGATAAGCTACTGGTGACATCCAATTCTAAAAAATTAATCTTCATTCTAAGTACCATCATCTTAAGGTCAGCGGGTCGAATATTCGCAAAATAAAATTTTGATCCCGTTATGACCACTATGAGTTCATGTTCATGCCTTATAGTTCCTTCAGTTTTCATGGACCTCATGAACAAGTCTTTCAAGACATACATGGACCTATTTTTTATCATTCTCATTTTCGACATTTTAGTTTTCTCCAAAAGTGAGAAGCACCATGCACACCATCTTAAAGGTGTTCTTTAAACTATTAGAGAATTCTAGCTTTATGCTAAATCAATAAATGTGAGTTTTGTCTCTAATCAACTGCTTTCTTAGTTATGTTATTTATACCGTAGGTATTTGGGTGGATTTCCAAAAGATAGATTCAGTAAAAATTGTCCTAGACCAACCTCTCTATCAGATATTCCTATCTTTTTAGGTCTAGATGGGTATTACCATAGATTTGTCCAAGGATTCTCTTTGATAGCCTCTCCCATGACCCGATTGACTCAGAAAAATATGAAAATTACATTTTAGATAAACGCGAGAAAAATGTTCAAGAGTTGAAAACTAGGTTGACCTCAACTCCAGTATTGACCTTTCCTGATAGTTTAGAGGGTTTTATAGTTTATTGCAATGCCTCTAGGGTTGGTTTGGGTTGTGTGTTGATGCAGCATGGTAAAGTGGTGGGTTATGCCTCTAGGGAACTTAAGACCCATGAAAAGAATTATCCTACTCGTGATCTTTATTTGGTAGTTATGGTTTTTTCCTTGAAACTAAGGGGACTCTACTTATATGGGGTGCATATACACGTCTTCACTAATCATAGGAGTCTACAGCATGTGTTCAATTAAAGGTTTTTAATCTTCATCAAAAAGGTAGCTTGAGGTGATGTACTATTATGACATAAAAGTTATTTATCATCCAGGAAAGTCTAATGTAGTAGCTGACGCCCTTATATGGTTGTCCCTGGGTAGTTTGTATCATGTTGATGAAAATAACAGAGAGTTTCTTAGGGAGGTTTATAATTTTTCACATCTAGAAGTTACATTGATGGATGTTGATGATGGTAGTATGCTTATTCGAAACTTTTGATTCATCTCTTATAGTTGAGGTGAAAAGCAAGCAAATAGTGATCTAGTGTTGGTTAAAATGAAGAGTACATTCTAGAAACATATGGACCATTATTTATCATAAGGGGGAGATGATGTTCTCTACTATGAGGGTAGTCTTTATGTCCCAATAGTTGATGGGTTGAGATATATGATTTTGTCAAAGGCTCATAGTTCAAGATATTTTTTTCATCCTAGAGATACTAAAATGTATAGATATATGAAGGAACTGTATTGGTGGGAAGGTATGGAGAGGGACATAGCTATGTTTTTGGCTAAGTGTCCTAATTCTCAGTAGGTGAAGTAGAGCACCATTGGCCAGTAATTAAGATGCAGCAATTTGAGATACCGACATAGAAGTGGGAGGTGATATATATAAATGTTGCCATCTGTTTATAGTTAGCTTAGAAACATGATTCTATATGGGTTATAGTATACTTGAATGACTAAGTCTGCTTACATGTTACCTATTCACACCAGTTATTCATCTGAGCAGTAGAGTAGGATTTATTTGCACCAAATAGTTAGGAAGCATGGGTACCATTTTTACTATTTTTTGAAGTCGAGATACACAGTTTATATCTCACTTTTGGAGATCCTTTCAGAGAGATTTGGGTTCTCAGTCACTTGAGTAAGACTTTTCAACCATAGATAGATGGTGAGGTAGAAAAAGACCATTTGGACTTTGAAGGATACACTGTAGACATGTGCAATTTATTTTAGGGGCATTTGGGTTGAGAAACTTGCCTCTAATTGAGTTTGCATATAATAGCAGTTATCACTCCATCATTCAGATGCCCCCATTTAAGGCTTTGTGTCTGATGAGGTGTAGGTCTCCTATTGGTTTGTTCAAGGCAGGTAATACATCTAAGTTAGGCCAGATATTATTTGGAAAGCTATGGAGAATGTTCATATTATCCAAGAGAGATTAAATATAGAATTGATTAGACAAAAATCCTATGTGGATAAAAGAAGAAATATAGAGTTTGAGGTATATGTTTAGGTATTTCAAAAAATTTCACCTATGAAGGGTGTTATGAGAATTAGGAATAAAGGGGAGTTGAGTCCAAGTTATATTGGACCATATCAGATATTAAGGAGGGTAGGAAATGTATCCTATGAGTTAGATCTTTCTCTAGAGTTAGCAGTAGTCCATAACGTTTTCCATGTTTCCTAACTCAGAAAGTGCTTGAGTGATCCATCTTTGGTATTGTCAGTTGACAGTGTCAGCATTGAGAATAGTTTTAATTATGAGAAGATTTCCATTCAAATATTAGACAGGAAGGTTCTTAAGTTGATAAATAAATAGATATCATCAATTAAGGTCCTATGAAATAACCAAACAATAAAGAGAGCTACTTATGAGGCAGATGCAAATATGATGAGTAGATATCCACATTTATTTCCTTCTAGTTCCACATCAGTCTGATGTAATAGCCTCTCCATCTAGCTTATCCATGTATGTTCATGAGCATGTAGCATATAACAGAAGCACTGCATGAGTTCCTTATGTGAGTACTTGTGCATAATATGATGAGTTCATGGTAGTAGGGACCAGTTGTAATGATATGCATGTTGATCAGCTAGGTTAGTAGATGAAATGTTTTATTGGTTATTATGAGTTCATGGGTAGGTCTCGCGATCAGCTTGTCTTTTTCCTAACCCGTTTCCCTATTTTTTGACTGAAATCTTCATTTGATGATGAATGATCACAAGGGGCAATATTGTAATATCTTTAAACTTGTAGTAGAGGTTGTGTGGGCTAAACAAAGTGTGTATGAGAAATTTCCTAAAATCATTGAACTGTACCTATGCCACAGACCATTTCATGGTTTGTCAAAAGGTTCCATGGACTATGGAACCATGGAACTTGTCCAGTAGAGGGCCCCTTTCTTCCTTTATTTGATGAGATCTTCGATGGACCGTGGTCCTAATCGACACTCAATCACACGAACTATAATATTCACCCAAAATCCTTTCTAAAGTGTTCAAGTAGTGTTTTACATGATTAAAAGTCATAATAGGCTCCTATCACTAAGTTAAGTTCATTTCCCTTCCACCGGCCTAGCTTTGGATCTCATTTCATACATGGGTAAAATTTAAAAGACCATATATTAGACACTATAGAGAGTTTTGTAACCCACAACCAATCAAAAGAAAGTTCAATGATTCTAGTTTCCTTATCAACCAATTGTGTGTCATTTCGAGTCTGGAGTAGGAAGCTATGACCATTTTAGTGATGCACCATCAACTTTCTAGATTTTATGGAACACATAAGAGTTTCCATGAACCATAGATGAAGATGACAGACCGTACAATGTTCCATCATTTTGGTAAAATAATCCCTTTTCAAGGGACATTTTGAAGACGGACAATAGATCAAGATGATTGACTGTCATCTGTCGAGCATGTCTAGATGAAATTTTAACCCATTTTCCTATGGACT
>JBDJHY010271277.1:0-10348 GCA_039654485.1 Withania somnifera
TAGTGACTGCGTGATCAAATTGGTCACTAAGTACCTTTATTGACCGATCATTAGTGACCAACAATATTTTTTTGGTCACTAAAGCCATTTAGTGACCAAAATTTGACTTTTAGTGACCAGATTCGTTTGTCACTAAAGGCTATTTTTCTTGTAGTGTGATTTCTAAGGGGTGTCTTTATCACTTGGTTTGAGTGCAGGACTCTGAGTCCGAGACTCCTCATATCTAGTATGCCTATGTAATCCTAGAGTTTCTTGATGTGTTTCTTGAGGATTTACCTAGATTCCCTCCGGATAGAGTGATGGATTTCGTTATAGATCTTGTTTGAGGCTCTTATCCTATTTCTATTCTTCCATAATAGATGGCATCAGTTGAGCTTAAAAAGTTGAAGGACCAATTAGCTAATAATTTAGACAAGGGGTTTATCCGTCCGAGTGTATCTCCATATGGTTCTCTTGTCTCATATGTGCATTGAATGTCATAAACTAAACAATTTCACAATCAAGAATAAGTACCTCACTATAAGGATTGATGACTTTTTATATGCTACAAGGTGGTATCATTTTTCTATGATTGATCTTCATTCTGTTATTATCAGCTAAATGTCAGAGAGTTAGATATTTCAAAGATATCCTTTTAATGGCTATTTTGAATTTTTGGTCATGTATTTTGTCTTGACTAATGCTCATGTAGGTTTCATGGACCACATAAATAGGGTTTCAAGCCCTACTTTGACCTGTTTATGATTGTTGTCATTGATTAAATTCTTGTTTATTCTAGAAGTGAGGAAGAGCATGCAAACCATTTTTGAGTTATTCTTCAGACCTTGGAGAGAATCAGTTGTATGCTAAGTTTTATAAGTGTAAATTTTGTCTTCACTTATTCACCTTCCTTGATCATATCATTTCTAATAGGGTATTCGTGTAGATTCCCAAAAATTGATTTTGTGAAAAAATTACCAATACCTACCTCTCCTTTAGATATCCATAGTTTTTTGGGTCTAGCTGGGTATTACCATAGGTTTGTTTGGGGATTCTCTTTGATAGCCACTTATTGACCCGTTTGAATCAGAGGAAGCTTAATTTTGAGTTGTCTAATGCTTGTGAGAAGAGTTTTCAGGAATTGAAGTCTAGGTTTACATCTTCTCCGTGTTTACTTTGCCTGATGGCTCTGTGGATTTGTTGTGTATTGTGATGCTTCAAGGGTTGGTATGAGTCTTGTTATGATGCATCATGGTAAGGTCAGTTGTGCATTTATGTGCTATTTTACTAGTTTTGATGTTGAGGACAAATATTGAATTTTTCATGTTTATCGGCTGAGTTAGTAGCATATTCAAAGTTATTATGACTAAATCAAGTCATTGAAATCATACTTATGTTCAGTTCAATCAGTTAGTTTCGAACATTGAGTTCCTATTATTCTAGTTGTAGTCTTCATTCGAGGATGAATAATCTCAAGGGAGAGATATTCTAATGTAACATACTTGGATCAGTCTAAAAAAATTGTATTTGAGCTTAGTAAAGTAAAAATTTTCTCCTAGGTAGCCATGACTCAAGTAAAGACTCATAGAAGGGTTCCATGAGTCGTACCCTAACTTATGGAAGAGGGGCAAAAAATTTGATTCAATCCACGATTGCTCCTATGAGTCATGAAAGGTGGTTACAAGTCATAGGTCAACTTGTACTTCCCCGTGTTTCTAACTTTCTATAAATGCTACCAGTGGACTACTAGAAGTAACCACGAGTCATGGTCGGTGAAATGGTACCAGTAAACATTTTCCAAAAATCAAAACTTCATCCTAGATTCCCAAAAGAGGGGTCACAAGTTGTGACTCCCTCTTACGAGTCGTAGGAAGGACTTAGGTCCCTATGTCCAGTTCCTATTTGATTAATTAAGGGTAATTTTATAATTTCCCATCTTTCTCAAACCTAAACCCATGACATTTTGGTTTCTAAACATAACATTATAAATACCCTAAGCCCTAAAGCAGTTCATCTTCTTACTAATTGATCAAACAAAGAGATTTTTCCCAAAAAAGGCAAGATAGAATTTCCATAGGAGATTTCTTTATTGTAGTGAGTTCTTAAATTTCCTCGATCAAAGTTCTTTTAATTAGGTATGTAGGTTATGTACAAGCACTTCTTTCATTATTGTGCCAAGAATCCCTTTTCTAAGTAACGATTTTTGAAGATTTAGAAGCATGTTAGGATTCTTGTTTAATACTATAACTATGTTACCATGAAGTGATGATTTACCTAATGTTTTTTGGTTATATTTATGAATTTTTCATGATAATTAGTTAATTTTGAAAGTACTCGTGAGTTAGTATTTTTACATAATGGAGGTAAAAGAATGAAAGAAGCTTTTAAGTAAGAATGGATGATTAAATTCAAGCATTATTCTTAAAACATGATATGAGGCTTTTAGTGTCATAATTACTTGAGTTCTTACATGTTTTTAGTATGAAGTTGTAGCTTGTAGAAATTGATTATTTTTGCTAATTTAGCCTAGTTAAAGAGTAGTAATGAAGCATGTCTAAATTGAACAGATTTTTGGCTAATTAGAGCCATTTCGAGGAAAGTACTAATACTTATGCTTAAATTGATAAGATGAACAAAAATCTGTTAATGAAAATTCATAATGGACTAATTTTACCTGATCAGTGGTAATCGATAGATGAGGTATCTTGATTAGTGGTGTTCCAGGAAGAAAAAATCCACTAGTCATGGAATAGTTAAAACCGAACAGTCGAGAGTGAAAAGAAATAATAATCTATGGGAGGAGTACTAGCACCGAGAGTGGGTAAGTAAATGTACCAATACGCAAACCTATGTGGCCTAACATATGGATGATATTTAATCGATTGTTGTACCACTCAGTTGTACCTAGTAGTCTAGTTGGATCTACTAGAGTAGTTGTGGTGCTTATTCCCATTGGCAAGGTATGAGGGGCCTTCTACATAGGGTTATATGTATCCCTCACTCTTTATTCCTAAGGTATGTTGGCTATAGAAACTCCCACAGAGTAGTAAAGTTGACAGTTCGAACAAAGGTAAAAGCTACAGTTTGTACAGGAAGAAAGTGAAAGTTTTTTTTTTTAACTATGTTTTTTTCTTTTGTTAAAAATTGATGAGTTAAGTTGTATTACCTGAGTCTACTTGAGATATAAGCTTTTTAATTATTTTCTTTATAAATTTCTAAACTGCTAGTTGAGACAGACCTAAAGTTGTCTCAATTAATAATGCATTGCATTGTATTGTCATTATACTGTATAGCCTATTTTATACCTGATCATATACTCAGTATGTGTTTTGTGTGCTTATTCTACTCTTGATGCATTTCTTAACACCAATGCAAATTTTTCCAACTATTCGTATGCTCAAGGTTGACATTGCCTACATTCTTAGAAGGCTAGTAGATTGGTGAGTCCTCAATTGATTTTAGGGAAAGTTATGGATTTATTTTATATTCTTTTTCTTGAGATTGCACTTGATTTTAATCATTTATTAATGAATTTATTAGAGATTAGCTAGAAAATTCTTGTGCAACAAGCCCATTATCTAGTGAGTAGAGGTTTTCAGACTGAGATGCATGGTTTTAGACCTGAGTTTATCTACTCAAATTTGTAGTTATGTCATTTGGAGTAAAAAATCTCCTACTTCTTTCATAGATACCATAAAAAGGGTGTTTATGAAGCACTTAGATATTTTCATAATTATGTTTATAGATGATATTTTGGCTTACTCCAAAAAAATGAAGAAGCAAGAAGGTCACTTGCAAATTCTCTTGCAAACTCTTAAGAATCACCAATTATTTGCAAAATTGTAATGACCATCACGGTTACTAAAAATAATTACGCGATGTTTTGTATTCTAGAGTGTTTCAGTGATTGTCCTATGTCACTTATTACTTACTGGGACTGCTAGTTTGGTTCCCTATTGGTTCGGTTGAGAAATATCTCAAATAGCTTGTTTTAGAGCCTAAAACTAAGTACTCTTTGACTAAAGTCAACCTTCATCCGAGAATAGCTTGAAATTAAATTTTGACAATTTTGTTAGCTCCAGATGCCAAACAAAAGTCAAGATTGACCTTAAGTTCATATTTTAGAGTTTTTATTTGCAATTCATGCTCATTTGTGGATTTCAATTAAGTTTAACGCTTAATTTTGAGCTTGCCTGGTATTTTTATATATGAAATGTCATAATAGAAGTCTGACACATCGATCAGCTACGAAATAGTGAATTTAAGCTAGTTTAACCCTTGGTCCATGTAATGACCCATTTGATCATTCATTTATTTCCATGTTTTTCTATGCTTAGAATTGTCTGGTAGTCTCCCCAAGACATTTAAGACTTGCTGGGACCGTATCTCGTTGCCCTAGTAGCTTATTTGCCTGTTATCTCAATTTCCCTATTTTGAATTTTTAGTTTTGAAATAGTGGAACTCAAGAGTGAAATTGTAGTAAATGCACTCAGACCCAAATTTGATCAGTTCCGTTAGCTCCAGAATGCCAACTTTGGTCCAGGTAGACCTTAATTTTGTATCCTGGGCTTTTCATTTCGAGATTGGATTGTGTTATAGAAATTTAGCCCAGCCAAAGCTCATTTCAGATCCTAGGTAGTCTTTTGGTGATTAAAGGGGCAGATTAGAATTTCGCTGATTCCATCAGCTCCAGAATGTTAATTTTTGGCTAGTTAAGTCATTGGTTTGCTTTCTGCGGCGTCCGGGCTAGTTTTGAGTTGGTTTGTGATAAGTCTAAAATTGGTTCCTTTTGATCCTTTTGAGTTTGGGGTATTCTTCCCCTAAATGTCCTTGGTTGGCTGTTTCATAAATTTTGTTGAGTCTGAAGTATGTTTTTCACCCAAAATGCACTCTTGGTTTGCTAGATTTGGACTCAGGATGCTCTTTTAGGCCCCTCAAAGAGTTCTTGTTTTGCTAAGTTTTGCTGCGATTGCAGACTACCCAAATGACCCTTGCGCTGCCCCTTCTTCCAATCATTTCCCCCAACAAGCCTCATCTTGCCCTGGCGAGGTTTCCCCAGTGGCAAAAAGGTGCGCCCCAGCAGCCAAAATATTATACAAAAAGGGGATCATCCCCGTTATTTTCAATTGTTTGGTTTTTTCAAAAAATTTTATAGTCAGGCCTTGGGAGCTGGTTTTTAAGTGTTTTGAGCTGAGGGTAGTGGTAGGGAGTTAATGTGAGATAGTGTGAGTTTATGGAGCATGTTTTCCCAGGTACTTGTTTTTCTTTTTTTCCTCTTTTATCCAATGTAAAATGTTTGAGTTTCTTTACTTAAACATTATTCCTCCCTTGATTCCTTACGGACTTAAGCTCAATGTTGGACCACGAGTCCTCCAAGATGGGGGATTTGTGCTAATATTTTTAGTTTACTTTTCTAGGTTGTGGGCCCCGTAGGCTTGTTTTGGAGCCCTTTTTCAACCCAAGTTGCTAATTGCAATATGGGTCTGATTTTTCGTGTTTTATTCTTTGGATTTGTAATTTTATAGTTTTGAATGACTTCGGTTGTGTTGGAGCTTCGATCCCATAGTGCGTGCAATTTGGGGACTTTCACTGATGCTTAGGTAGGCTAGGTTTATTTATATGCCTTGTAGACTAGGCTATTATTTTGTGCTTGTGATATGGACAGTAGTGTAGGTTGGGATTTAGGTTGATCATTATATGTCTTATTGATATCCTTATTGGATTTTGGGAGCGTGTAAAAGGGAATATAGGGTGAAGGATTGTATGCCCTGGTCCTTGCCTCACCCCATGAGGGCCACCAACCTTGGGAACTATTTTATTTGTTGCACGATGAGTGAGGTGAGATGAGCTATTAGCTAGTGGCCTTTGGCCGATCCTAAAACCCGGTTATTTTTTGTTTTTGTTATTATCAGTATTGTTGTTGCTATATTATGTTGAGCCACCTATATATTATTGTTTGGGCTAAGTTGGAACTAATAGGGTGCAGACCCAACATTTGATTAGAGGTGTGGTCCTCCGAGGTGCGGATGCGCTGATGGGGAGCAGATCCACATTTGAGTGGAGGTGCGGTCCTCCAGGGAGCAGACCCTGAGTTTTACACTGATAGGGAATAGACCCTACATTTGATTAGAGGCACGATCCTCTAAGGTGCGGACCCTGAATTTTGCACTAATGGGGCATGGAACCTACATTTAATTACAGGTGCGGACCCTTAGTTTAGCACTGTTTGGGCAAGGCCCAAGATTGTTACATATTTAGAGGATGGTGTTTGCACTACATAATACTAATCTATTTTACTTTCATACATCCTTGTGTATTACCTTCGTATTGTTTGTGCTCACTAGGCTTAAGGGGTAAGTCACGGTGGGTTTTGTTGGTTGTTTGTACTTACCAATTTTATGGGATGATAGGTAGGTTTTGTATGTTTACTATATGTTTCTTACTTAGTTATACCTAACTGTTTGATCCTTTATTCATAGTGCATACGTATATCCTTCTTTGAGTTGGGTCATGGCTTAGCTGGAGCACAGGTACGCTTCTTTACTTTGATTTTGGGTTTTCGAGTATTAGTCACTCTGGTTCGTGTTCACCATGTTTTAGTTCTTGTAGATTTTTACTTAATCTTCTAGTATCTTATATTTCTGCATATCTATTAATTTCACTACTTTCCTACTAACATTAACCTATTTTACTTCCTCTCCATTATTACTTGCAGTTTATTTTACCCCAATTGTCCTATGATACCTACTGGTACCTTGTTTGGTATTTATGCTGCACTTCTATACTATTTACATAGTGAAGATACCAATAGGGGTTATTAAATAATCCTGATTATGTAGTAGATACATCAGATTGTGGATATTACGGTGAGCTTTGTCGTCCAAGCCAACTGTGGTTTCCTTGAGTTCGGTTGGCTTTATTCTGTGTATAGAAAGCCCTATGTTGTATTACATTTGTAGGAGTTTCTTTATATTTCTATATCTTGTATACTCTAGATAGTAGCCCCATATGCCATTGACACTAGGTTTTGGGATTTGGGTTGTATATATATTTGTTCTTGTTTCATTTTTCTTTTTATGTTTTTTTTTGCTGGTCGGATAATTCAAGTGTTTATATCCCATTGTGCATAGCTCTGGGATGTAGGGTTAGGATTTTCTCCTAGAGGATTATAGACGCCATCATGACCTGAATTTTGGGTAGTGACAGAGTCATATCAGAGCCTAGGTTCATCGGTCTCTCTGGCATTAGAGCAAGTACCTAGTAGAGTCTTGCGGATCGGTGCATAGACGTCTGCATTTGATCTTTGGGAGGCTATGTGTGCCTTAGGAACTACCTTCCTCTTTGAAATCCTATCATGCACTATTATTCATACTTATTCTTGAGATATTCCTTGCCTTGGTTCCTTCACAGATGGTCCGTATCAGAGGATATTTAGTGGACTAGGACCCTTCCCCAGTCAATCAGGAGGGGTAAGGCGAGGATGCTTTGCTGGATAATTCATAGTCGTAGGAACCTACCGCACCATCACCACAGCCTGTTCAGCCACCACCCGCTGTATTAAGAGATATATTGTGGCAGATTCTCCAGATGTTAGATGGTGCAGAGGCAGACAGGCCACAGTCATCTACTTAAGAAGTGGCACAGGGTGCACCATCTCCCCCAGCTTCTGCAGCTCCAGTACCACCACCAACTGTATTATTTTAGACTATTCCCACCACTTTTGCACGACCACTCGCTCCTTTTTTACCCACATTTGAGATACAGAAGATGCTGGACCATTTTCTACAAATTGGCCCCATCAGGTTTTCAAGAGCATAGAGGCAAGACCTTAATAAGTTTGTTACTATCAGTGAGGAGTGCCTATGGACTTTAGAGCTTCTAGATTAGCATAAGGTAGATTTCAACTCCTATCTACTGAAGGTGTCGTCAATCAGTGGTGGTGAGTGTTTCAAAATCGTAGACTGACAGGGCCATCTCCACCCAGTTGGGAATAGTTTAAAGAGGTATTTTATCTCAATATATTCCTAGGAATATCTGTGAGGTATTGCGAGCATAATTCGAGGGGTTGTGATATGATGGTGCCTAAGATTGAGGCACAGTTCATTAATTTGTCTAGGCACGTCAGGATTTGATATCTACTGAGAAGGAGAAGATTCACCACTTCAGTCACAGATTGAGGACTGACTTGCAAGGCCATGTTGAGTTACTTCTGGTGCTACATAAGTCATTCTTAATGTTTCCGACCATGCTCGCCATATGGAGATTTTTACTTTCTAAGGGGGCTGCGAGAAGAGGCAACACTATTAGGGTGAGTTTTCGAGATCCAGGTTAGAGGGTTATGATTTTGACCAGAGGTCCTAGCCTAGCCGATAGTACTAGGCCTCCAGTAGCGGGGCGAGCATCCAGCCCGCTAGGGGCCCAGTTTTAGGTTTGCTGAGTCATGTAGCGAGATCCCTTCGTCAGTCCAGGAATGGGGATACTTTCTATGAGAGTGGAGAGTTGGGCCATTATACCTAACATTTTCCTAGGAACCCTAGAGATCCTTCAACTAAGGGGTGTTTTAAGTGCTGAGGTCGAGGCCATTATTCCCTAGATTTACCCCAGCATAGGGCCTCTTAGCCTGTAGTGTTACCTATTTAGCCATTTCAAATAGTGCCATCAGTTAGGGGTGGGCCACCAGCCATTCGGGGAGCTCGGGTAGGCGGATGGGTGGCTAGAGGCAGAGGCAGGGATTTGGGTGCATAACAGGATGGGGGACAATGCCAGTTTTACACCATTCTTGATAGGGTTGAGGCTGAGACCTCTGATACGATTTTCTCAGGTAAGTTGACTGTTCTTAGGTTTTTTGCTTTGACATTATTTCATCAAGGTTCCATAATATCCTACATATCTATTTATTTTTCTTCATAATTGGATATTGTTAATAAGAGGTTGCATGTACCCTTAAGTGTATCCACCCCAGTGGGTGCATCCCTAGTGGTGGATCGGGTATATAGGTCGTGTCTGGTGACTGTTCAGGGTAACAACACATAGCCTATCTTGATTGAGCTAGCTATGGTATCTAATGGATTGTTATACCAAGACCGTGACCTTATCTGTGCCTGGTGTGCCCTCTGTAGTGTGGCGTGGTCCATCTAGTTGTTTGTTGGTTTAGGTTATTTCATATTTTCGAGCCCATAGACTTGTTTCTAGACGTTGTTATGCTTATTTTTCCCACATTAGAGATGTCAGTGTTGAGTCCCTTTCCCTTGAGACTGTGCCAATTGTTAAGGAGTTTGTTGATGTCTTCCCTGCTGATTTGCTTGGCCTTTAACCTGAGCAGGATATAGACTTTTCCATCAACGTTGAGCCAGGAACTAGGCCTATTTCCATCCCTCCGTACTGTGTGGCACCAGCCGAGCTTTGTGAGTTGAGTTTCCTACTGTAGGACTTACTTGATAGAGGGTTTATCCATCTTAGTGTATCGTTGTGCGGTGTTTTGGTATTGTTTGTTAAGAAGAAGGATGGGTCCCTATGGATGTTTATTGATTATAGGCAGCTAAACAAGGTAACTATTAAGAATAATTATTCTCTGCCTCACATTGATGACTTATTTGATTAGCTTTAGGGAGCCACAATGTTTTCTAAGATTGATCTGAGGTCTGGTTACCACCAGTTGAGGGTTTGGGATGAGGATGTCTCGAAGACATCTTTTCGAACGAGATATGGCCATTAGATTCCCCTACAACTTTTATGGATCTCGTGACTTGAGTGTTTTGTCCTTATCTTGATTCATTTGTGATTTTCTTCATTGATGATATACTAGTCTACTCATGAAGCCGAGCCGAGCTGAGCACCAGGGCTACCTGCGGATTATGTTGCCAACTTTGAGGATTGAGTGACTATACGCTAAGTTCTCAAAGTGTGAGTTTTGGTTGGATTGCATTTTATTTCTAGGTCATGTGGTATCGGGTGTCGGCATCAATGTTGATCTAGCTAATGTTGAAACAGTATGTGATTGGCCTCGACCTACATCCTTCACTAATATTCGTAGCTTCTTGGGTTAGTCAGGTATTACTACCATATAGTTCAGAGTTTCTCCTCCATTGCATCCCCCTTGACTAGACTGACAAGGAAGGATGTGCCCTTCCAGTGATCAACTGAGTGTAACGCCAGCTTCCTAAGGCTGAAGAAGTTGCTGACCACCTGTAATGACCCTCATGGTCATTTATGATAAATACACATTGTCATGCATTTTATAGCATTTCAGTAGTTTCCCCAAGTCGTTTATGACTTGCTGGGACTGATAGTTCGGATCCCTAGTGACTCGGTCGAGAATTATCTCAAATTCCGTGTTTTAGAGCTTCAAATTTAGTACTCGTTAATTAAA
>JBDJHY010271288.1:0-10348 GCA_039654485.1 Withania somnifera
TTATCTCATGCCCTATGTCAAATAACTCAATTAAGTTCATGGACCGATGCGACATTTATATAGCAGGATTATTGGATCCACTAGGAGTTAGATATGGCCCTTACTTTGGAAAGTTTGGGACGCTATCCAACATAGGTAAGATGTTGGATCTCTTAGCCTTGTGCGAAAGGTATGTTGGTTATAGAACTCCCCAAGTGGGTTATTTGGTCAGTCAGTCAGTATGGTCAGTCCTTTGTCAGTCATATCACTAGATTCAAAAAAGAAGGAGTTAAAGGTGACAATATTAAAATAAAACTTTTATTCTATTATTGTCTTATTGTATAAATCTAGCTTATTTGAGTTAGCAGGTAGAAGTAGATGTATGAGTTATTTGGTCAGGCATTGCATAGCTAGGTTTTTTATTGATAATATAGCATATTGCACTAAACCTTCTCTTGTTCAGTATATCTATATGTACTGATTGCATACTTTCTTGCCCTGCATGAACTTACTTGCATACCTTCTCGGAAGATTGAAGTGAAGTAGTGATTTCCCACTTGATTCAGGAAAGAGATAGAGTATTCTTCTTTATTTTCTTAGAGCTCTACATAAATAATGATCAACTCACAAAACAAGAGACAAGAATCATGCTCCACCAGCTCCAGAGCCACAATAGCCACCAGCAGACCTTACCAATGTAGACATGTGAAATATGATGCATATTATGGATTAGACGGTGATGGCTCAGGCTCAAAAACCATCCCTTACACTAGCAGTTTATCTAGTTCTAGATGTAAAAGTTGTGAGGATAATGGAGTTCTTGAGGTGATGTCCTCCAGAATGCTTTGGTTCGAGGGTGGATAAGGACCCAGAGAGATTTTTAGAGGAGATTAAGAGGATTTGTGAGTGGATAAGGGTGTTAGAGATGGACAGGGTAGACTTAGCTACTTACAGGCTAAAGGATGTTGGTAGGTCTTGGCTTGAATTTTGGAAGAAGAATAGAGAGGTAGGAGCACTTCCACCTTCTTCTGATAAGTTTAAGGAGGCTTTCATAGGTAGGTTCTTAATGAGGCAGAGGAGACAGGAGAGGGTTAGGTATTTTTTGAGTCCAGAGAAGGTCTCCATGATAGTGGAAAAATATAGGATGATTTACTAAGCTCTCTAGTTATTTGCTTGAGATGGTTGCAGACTTGCATAACTCATGGATATTTGCATGTCAAAACTCTCTCCATATTTGATCCAAGAAGGAACGAAATACATGTTGTCTAGTGATATGGACATAGGTAGGTTGATGGTCTATGTTCAATAGATTGAGAAGGATAAAGCTAAGTTGAGGCAAGCTCATTAGAATAAGAAGGCCAAGACTGGACAATATAATTTTAGCCAACCCAAGTTAGTTAGCAGTCAGAGACAGCAACATAAGACTTCAAGGGGACCAACCCCTTCTTTTTTAGTGCCCCTACTCAGAATTTCAAGTAGGCTTAGAATCATAGGATGACTTAAAAATTTTCTTAGGGTAGTGTGATAGGAAGGTGACTCATTCGTTGTGTAGTAAGCATGGTAATATCTTGTTCATCGTATGTTTGGACATGATGGGTGTTTTGAGTGCATTTAGAAATGTCATACTTTGACGGATTTCCATTCTAAGTGGTGTTTTGGTTGTGGTATGCTAGGTCACCGGATTAGGGATCATCCTGTGGCCAAGCATCGAGGTAGAGGTAGTATAACATCAACACCAACATCTCATCCAACTCAGCAAGGCATTTATACTGGTACTGGAGGTAGTCAATGCTAGAACTATTTATATGCTTTAGATTCCAGATAGGATCAGGATCTCGTCCATTATGGTGATAGGTATATTTGATGTTCATGATATTGGCGTTTATGCATTGTTCAATCCCGGAGCCAACCTATTTTTCTATTCCCTTTTTCTAATAGACAGTTTGGTGTTGACCTTGAAGTTTTATCAGAGTCATTTTTTGTGTCAAATCCAATGGGGAATCTATAGTAGCTGTGAGGGTCTATCGTAGTTTTCTATTATCCATTATGGGAATGGTAGTCCCAGATTTTTTTTCATAAGATCGACATGATAGATTTTGATTTCATTCTAGCCATGGATTGGCTCAATTCATGTCATGTTGTTATTGATTGTAGGATTAGAGTTGTCCATTTTTAGCTTCCTAATAATCCTTTCCTCATGTGGGAAGGTAGTAGAGTTTTTCATAAGGGTAGGTTTATTTATTACCTCAAATCTAGCAAAACGATTTCTAAGGGTTGCATCTACAACCTAGTCATATTCTACGACTCTGAATCTGAGAACCATATATATAGTCAGTTCCAGTTGTTAGGAATTTTTATATATGTTTCCTAAGGATTTACACGGAGTTCCTGTTGATAGGGATATAGACTTCGGCATAGATGTCATCCTAGAACTCATCCTATTTCCATTCCACAATATAGGATGGCACCAACTGAGCTTAGGGAGATGAAGGATTAGGTAGTAGACCTCCTAGAAGAGGGGTTTATTCGCCCTAGTATATCTTCCGGGGGTGCCCTGTCTTATTCATGTGTAAGAAAGATGGTTCCCTCCACATGTGCATAGATTACCACTAGTTGAACAAATTCACACTGTTCGATAAATTATAGGGTACTATCAAAAATCGATCTCATTCTGACTACCATCGATTTTTATTCCAACCTTAGACACTACATGTCCAAAAAATGCAACACACTCCAACAAAAGCTCACACATTGATAACTTCACATAAAGACTGTTATCTTAGGGTCTAAAGAATCAACCTCAAATGTTACTCAAGATCGAACTTACTCCGCGAATACACAAAGATATCATCAATAAAAAAAATCACGAAAGAGACCAAGTAGGGCATAAGCACCCTATGCATAAAGTCCATGAAAGTTGCTGGAGCATTACTCAGACCAAAGGAAATAAAAAAATTCATAGTGACCATAACGAGTCCTGAACGTTGTCTTTGGCATATCCATTTTCTAGATCTACAACTGATGGTATCTAGATCTCAAGTCAATCATAGAGAACACTGCGGCTCCCTAAAGCTGATCAACTAAGTCATCAATTCTCAGCATAGGATATTTGTTCTTCACTGTGAGTTTATTCAACTTCCAATAATCAATGCACATTCCTATAGTACCATCTGTTTTCTATACAAACAAAACTTTTGCACCGCAAGGTGACATGCTGGAATAAACAAAACCCTTTTCTAATAAATCTCAGAGATGAACCTTCCTCTCTTAACTATGCGGAAGCCATACGATAAGGAACAATAGAAATAGGCTTAGTGCCCGACTCTAAATCAATAAAAAAGTCAATAGCTCTCTATGGTGGTTGGTCTAGTAGGTCATTCAAAAATACATCAAGAAAATCAGAAACAACAGGGATAGGCTCATGGGTAGGAATTTCATCCTGAATATCACGAACATATGCTAAATATGCTAAACACCCTCTCCCTACTTACCTCCTAAGCTGAAGGTAAGAAATAAACCCTATTGGTGCATGACTACTAGAACCCTGCAACACAATTAGAGATGAACCGGGCACAACTTAGGTAATGGTCTTGGCATAACAATCCAAAACCACACAGTGAGGGAAACACCGATACATGCCTAGAATATTATCTAAATGACCCATGTATAAAAGAATTAAGTTAGCCCAAGTGTCTAGTCCACTAACAGAAATCATACACGACTGGATCAACCAATCCACAACTAAATAATTCCCTACTAGGGTAGCAACACGCATGGATAGAGATAACACATCAATAGGCAACCCCAAACTGGGTGCAAAATATGACGACACCTAAGAGCAACTAGATCCAGGGTCAAATATGGCTGATGAAGGTATAAAACACACAGAAATCAAACCTGTAATAACAACATTCGATGCGATAGCCTCAGGTCTAGCAGGAACTGTAATAACTGGCGATCACCACCATGATGACCACAATAGCTACAACCCTTACTACGCTGGCCACCACCACGACAGTCACCCTGTGCCCTATCTCTAGATGACGAAGACATTGATCTCAAAAACTTAGACAAAGGAGGAGGCTAAAAAGTTCCCCTCTGAGGACAAGCTCTAGCATAATGGCTCACAAACGCCACACTTAAAACATGACCCAAATAGCCCACTCTGTCGGGAACTTTTGTAAGAACCCATCTAACTACCATGTTGTAAAGACCTACCCTAAAAAATACGATGCTAAAAAGATGACAAAACCTATAATGATGTTGGTACTAGCTTGCTATACTTTCCCAATGTATAGTTAAACTGACGACAGCTCCCAGAACGGGACCCACTAAAATCTCCATGATGCCTCTGCCTCTTCTCATTGCACTAACGTGACTCATAATTGAGATCCTCTATAGAGTTAAAATGATCTACCACCACCTGAAATAGACCACATTATATACTAGAAATGTTACAGCCTCATAGAGTCTGACCTTCAACCCATATGAAAATCTGAAAACTCTCTCAGCCTTGGTAGGCATAAACTCCATACCACAAAATGATAGTTGGTGGAATCGTCCCTCATACTCCACAACCGATATCATTCCCTGCTTCAACTTCCTAAACTGCTTTCAGGCTCTCTCGCTCGGCCATCAATACAAACTTTTTCATGAAGACCTCATAAAACTTAGTCCAAGTTGGCTGGGGCTACCCTGCTGGTCTGCATACCACAAAAGCTCTCCACCACTGCTTAACTGCACCATGCCTCTGATAGGTGGTAAAGGATACACTTTGGGTCTTCCACACCCCCATATTCATCATCCTTTCTTCACACTTAACAATGAACACATGTACATCTTCCTTTGGGACTCAAGTAAACCGAAAGGGATCCAACCTTAGAAATCTAGTCAAGAGCTTCTACTATGAATCTCTTTTAACTATCTGCTATTTAACTGCAGGAGCAACAATTGGTACTGGGAGGACCTGAACAGGTGTAGGAATATCTTCTGGAATAATAGATGGAACCGGTTGCATAGTAGGAACTGTAGTTGTAGTCTATGGTGCTAAAACTAATGTCTGTGTCCCATCAGTAGGGGGACCAACATAGGCTCTGAGCAACTGCCACAAGATGTTACGAGTATTTGGAGAAGGTGTTGCGATGGGCACTAGAATAGGTGCTTCAATAGGCGATGTGGGTGGTGTTGCAACAGGTTGCAGGAACTGATGGAATCTCAGAGGTATTAGCAGGAGTAGGTAATTCCGCTAGTGCTCTGGTTGTCATCCTTGCTACCGATAAATGTGTACAAGGAATTTGCGATAGATTAATGACAATGAGTGAGAATTTTCAAGAAACAATCAAGGATGTACGCATGATACATGATGCAAAAGAAAGGGTTATTTTCCTAAATATTGTTATAGCCTTCAAAAGATAAGTAAAAAACGTCTCCATGCCGATCCACAGAACACTACTAGACTTGGCTTTGCACACTGACATCGACAAAACTATTATGATGATACCAATTTATCATGACCTGATTTCTCAGATCATGATGGAACTTATTATACCACTAGTAGGAGAACCAACCCTCTAGTCTAAGCTGAAACGGAGGACTACTACATTGAAAGAAAAAATCACAAGTTTAATAAAAAATATATGAATGAAGTGGAAGTATAAGGAATCAACAATTACCAAAACCCGGCATCAGTGTAATATAGAACCTCTAAGTACAGAACATGGAATCAAATGTCTACTACAAATGTATCTCCGAAAATACTTGCAAATCAATCTAATATCGAAGAGAAGAAGGAAGAATTGGATGCCAAGCTCAACCTGAGTCTCTGAAAATAATAGAGTCTACTTGAACAGGGTCTTCGAATCAAGGTCGGGCACTTGTACTCGGATCTGCACATGGAAAGTGTAATGCGAGTACAAGCTATCGAAGAAACCCGTACCCAGTATGCTTTGAGGGCCCACTAAGCACATAAAAATAATAAAATAAGTAAATAATGGAATATAATAAAATAGGGTTGTCACAGAAGCAAGTAATACATCATGGAAGCTAGCTACTTAGATAGGAATCAAGTAACAAGTAGAACATGTCATCGCTAGCTAATCACATAAAAATATTTCAGGCAATGAAGGAAGATGCACCCAAACTCCTTGAAAAGTATATATGAATCATAACAACACTAATCAAGAACTAAGTAAAGTATATAGAGAGAATAGAGACGGTGCACCGGTAATCTCAATTTAGGGAATGATGAGTAATCAATGATATAAAGAAAAATTATCCCGCATAACCAGAAAGTCTAAAAAATAAAGCTACAAGCACTAAACAGGAAATCAACAATATAATACACAAAAAAGAACATAATCATGCTCACTCGTAGGCCTCTTATATGACCAAGGGTACACACATGAAGTATCAAGTCCAATGTACATTTCTCCTCCGGTATCCGTAAGCCCAGCAGGAAGAATCTATGGAAGGATACCCTAAATATTCTCAATATGTCCCTGGTCCATCCTATACCCCTTCCACGTTGCCATAGGTCTATGGAGGTATGCTCACCACGTATAGTCTCTAACGTCAGCATAAACTTACAACCCATAATCATAGAGCCTCAAGGTTCTCATAGTCTGACATCCAATGCCTCATAACAATAATATTATCAAGACGTACTCATCAAGTCATGGAGTCCACCACCTCAATATAGTGGAATCACCAATATCCTCAATGGAACTAGTTTTAGCAAAGTCTCCAATAAGTGTCAAAAAATTGTATTCACTATCATACGATGACAGACTCAAGTGAGAGAAGTTGTACTCACTGCCGAATAGAATCAGCCTCAAGTCCCAGCATTAATTAGTCAAATGATATTTCCCAATGTAAAAGTGTAAAGCCTGGGCTAGAATAAGTAGAAATAGGTAACGAGTTCTCTGTACGCCGCGAGTCTTAAACAGTTAACAGATCATTTACTTATATTATTATTAGAATATTCCAATTTATTAAGTTATATCATTATCCGACTTTATTACTAAAATCAGTGTCTAGCCTCTATGGCTTAATAATCATATGGTGATATAGGCCCAGCCCCACCAATGTCCCAACTTTTCGTATAATAAATGCACAACACGTTAGCAAGTACATATATATAAAAACATAAAATGACAACTACCTATGCCCCACACATGTATTATTGGACAACTCCTAAGTAAAAAAAAAAACCATATAAACTCCGAATGCCAACGTAGATATCAAACAAGGAAGCAGATGATGGAACGCAAGGATACTATAACAAGTTACTACCAAATCCACAGATGCTATTTAGTACAATTATTAAAGCTATCAACCTAGAGATATCCCCACAGAGCGTACTTATCGTCTGACTACTGATATAAAACAAGCTTTGATAGCTTTAAAACTTGTGAAATTGTAATCCATATATCAATACAAGTCTAACTATATAAGTTATACTAAATTTTGGGTTGGCACTAAAATTAGGCCTAAAATGTCCTACGGAGACTGCTTGTCGGAACTGAATATAAAATTCTTCACGAGGTTCCCAATATTACTAAGCACTCATGCTCCAAAATTGAGCATAACCCGAGTGTAGGAAGGCTATCAAAACAGCCTGGTCAGATTTGACTAAAACAGGGTCAAAGATACAATCTTTATAGAATTAAACATCGAAATTCGATGAATTAACTATACTATGCAGAAACATATGCTCAGGGAATGAAAAATTATGCATAATATGTGAGTAATGTCATGAGTTCATCAACTTCACCACTTGGGGCCATTAATGGAGGAAATAAGGAATTTCAAGAAATAAAATGAAGAACAAACTTACCAAATTGCATGGAAATCAAAGGGAAACATTTGGGGACCTTTATCAACATTAGTGAGAATTTTTGAAGGAGTTTTCACACAGAAATAGAGTAAAAACATAAAGGGTTTGCTGATTAATGAACTAAAGGTCATGCAGGGATTTTATAAAACTACCAGGCATGTTTTTCATTGCGATATCCTGACTAAGGGTCGCGATCGCGTAGAGTACCTTCTTTAGTCATTGGAATTGCGGAAGGGAATAACGTGATCAGATTAAGATGAGGGATTGTGACACATCACAATCGTGTACCGGAATCACATGATCATGTAGAAGGGAAAATTTACTATACCACGATTGCGCATGGACTGATCATGATCATAAAGAAGGATCTTACTTCCACCAGTTGCAGGTTTTTACAGCAGAAACAAAATAGAAGAAAAACTCTGAATCACCACTTGAAATACATTCGGAGTTCATTTAACGCAAATAAACTATGCACACACACCTAAAACGACATTACAGACTCAACGGTGTATCGAATTCAAAATTCGAGGTAGTTTTGGAAATGTTTTGACCAAGTCAACTCATAGGCTTAAAATCATAACATTTCCACCAATATCTCCAACATACAAGCATAGGCCGGGAAACAAACCAATAGACCCACTAGCCTAAATTTACCAGTCTAGAGCTGATGGAAGCATCAGAATTTCGTTCTGATGCTCCAAACAACAAAATACCACTCAAGCTCTAAATTAGGCCTTAAACTAAAATAAATTCCACAAATGAGCACAAATTGCAAATGAAAATTCTGAAACCCAAACTTAAGGTCAAACTCGACTTTATTTGGCAATCTGGAGCTAACAAAACTATCAAAATTTAATTTTAAGCTTGTCTTGAAGGAAAGTTGACTTTGGTAGGTGAGTACTTAGTTGTAGGCTCTAAAATAATAAATTTGATATATTTCTCTATCGAGCTGCCAGGGAACCGAGCTACTGGTCCCAAAAAGCGGTCCAGTTACTAAAACACTCTGGAATAAAAAGCGTCACATATTTATCATAAATAATCACGAGGGTCATTATAGGAGAAACTAAGTGAACTTCAAGCTATGCTCATTCACAAATATAGAGCCTTGCTCTAAACTCAAAAGCGCTCTTCTGCCTCTTCTCTCTAGGAAAGAGTCGGCCTATGCAGTCTAAAAATACTCCCAAGATGGTTGAATAACTCCAACTCCCTTGTTCTTCCTCTACAAATCACACCAAAAACTGGCAACATCCTTAAGCTATTAGCTGCTAAGTCAACCCTATCAAGATCAAGAACTCTGATCATATCACAAATTCAATGAACTTCCTAAATTAAGTTCTCGGGATCATCCACAGTCCTTGAACCATAAAACTCCGGAGGAATCAACCTCAAGAACACCCTCCCCCTCACAACTATAAAATCAAGAGCAACTAGTTAAACCACGGGAACTTAAACCATAAGTTGAGCCTAAGCTATCGCCATCTGAGCCATCAGATGTATCATATTGCGTAACTCTGTAGTGCTAATGTTTGTTGGTGGATCTTTTGGCTTTAGAACTGGTGGAGCTTGGTTTTACTAGTTCCTATTCCTGGCCTGGTAAACTGATCATCATGGAAGCATGATCTAAATTGTGTAAAACATGAGTTAGAAAAAGGAAATAACTCAGAGTCGAACTCCAAAGAACAAAATAGAACATCAATAAAGGGAAACTTTTCTTAAACTTTCTGTATCCTCCTAATCATAGATGTGTTATAGTCACACATATAATTAAGATTCTACCTAATGCTGTAGACTTAATCTACGACTCTATGAACCTATAACTCTAATAACAAGCTGGTGACCCTTCCACTAGATGCACCCCGTAAGCATGATTGTCATTCTTAGCCACTAAGTTGCCCTATTAGCATTAGAATAACTACTTGGATCATGCATAGATATACTCACATCACTTAGTAAAATGAATAACAATAATATCAAAAGTGTAATGAGCTCCTTAAAAATTATAAATAGTCTCAATAATAGAATAGATAAACTCAAGTCTTAAAACCATACATCTCATTCTGAAAGCCTCTACTAGCTAAATAATGGACTGCTAGCAAATGATTTTATTAGCTAGTGTCAAATGAATACAATAATAAATAATAAATATAAGTACAAGTTCTATATGAATAAATAAATAACTCCATAGGTTTCTCTCAAATAAAATGAGGAGTCACCAATCTTCTAGTCTTATAAGAATGAATGTAGTGTCAATTTAGAATGTTTGGATGGTTGGAAATATCTATATGGGGTTTAACATATGCAGCAAGAGTAGAATTGGCACAAAAAATATTAATTGAGTACATGAGCAGCTATAAAAGACGCTATATAATATAATCATATATACTATGTGTAGAGCGGATACACACACTAGAAGGGGGGTTGAATAGTGGGTGTAGTCTTTTGACACTTTTTGCGAAAATGAAGAAGGTAATAGAAAATGCACTAATGGACACAAGAGATTTATAGTGGTTCGGCCAACTCTTGCCTACATCC
>JBDJHY010271316.1:0-10347 GCA_039654485.1 Withania somnifera
TCCATATAGATAACATGTTGTAATCACAACCCATGCCCTGCACAGGCAACTAAAGAAATACTAATTCTCGGTCCTATATCAAACTGGTATCAACATAACCATATCAATAATCAACGAAAGAAATAAAGGTTTGGCGATACTATCCAACTTAGCTACCCATCCCAAGGAAGTTATTCAGTACAACTAGTAAAGCCATAAACCCAGAATTAGCCCACGAAAACCTACTTGTCGTCCGACAACAAAGCTTTGCAAAATCACAATTTTCTCTCCGACTGATACCAAACGAGCTCCAATTGATCTAAAACTTATGCCAATGAACTCTATACGTTAATGTGAGTCTAACGGTGTAATTTATTTTGAAATCTAGACTGGGCCCAAAATCGGGCCTAAAATGGGTCTGCAGGGTCCGCTTGCCGAAACTGAAAATAAATATCACCACGGCATTCCCAACATTGCCAGTAACTCAGAATCTAAATTTTAGCACAACTCGAGTTCGAAAAGGGTTTCAAAACAGCCCGCAAAGAAACGGTTAAAAAGAGGTTAAAGGCCCCCCCCTTTCTTTACAAATTTATAGAAGGATTTACAGTGTATAATTGTTATTAGGAACAATATCTACACAATAAAGCTGAAGAATTCCATGAATATATAAATATATAAACATGATTTCATCACTTCCAAGGTAGAAGCTATTAATGGAGGAAACTAGAAATTTAAGGGTAGAAAGGGAAGAAGAAGACTTACCACCAAGAAATGTTGAAGAATTGAAGCAAGAATTTTGAGATTCAACATTCTGAGAATCTAGTTGGGAGGAGATTTTCCACGGTAAAAACGGATTGGGACAGGTATATTTGCTTAAATGAGAAGAAAGGCTACCTAGGTCAAGGAGGAGAAGAGAAGAGAAGAGACCCGGTGTTTGGTGTCCGGTATCTAGGGTACACCGGTACAGAGCAATAGATCCGGTGCTAGGATGGCTTGCTGAGCTACCAGGGTGCCGGACAAGCTTATTGGGGTGCGGAACTGGGGTGCCTTGCTGCCTACCAGTCGGGGTGCTGACTAGGCTACCCGGGATGCCAGGCTGTATTGCCTGGGGGCCAGACCAGAGTGCCTGGTAGCCAACTAGTCGGCCTACTGAATAGGCTTGCCGAAATGCCGATATAGCAGTCGAGATGCCGATATAGAATAAAATTTTGTAGAAAGATGCAGATTTTCCAACTGAGCTACAGAATTGAAATGGAGTCCAAATTTAATAAACCCTATATGTTTTATGAGTGGAAAACATATTTTGGACTCAACGGAATAAAAAAAATGTCATAGGAGGTCATTAACTCCAAAAAACTAGACTGCACTAGAAGCCAAAAGAATTAAAGGAGCAATTCTCCGCCAACACCTCGAATTCACAACGATACACAAGAAAATTAAACCAACACCTCTCCTAGGCTAAATTCATCATCCCAGACCTTTTGGAAGTATCATAATTCCAATCTGACACTCCAAACATTGAGTTTCCACACAAACTCCGTTTTTAGGCTAAAACGTAAACAATTTCCACAAATTGACATAACTTGCAAACGAAGCATCCAAAAGACAAACTTAAGGTCAATCTTGACTTTGTTTGGCATTTCGGAGCGAATGGAACTGTCAGAATTAAATTTCTAGGTCGTCTTGAAGGATGTTGACTTTGTTCAACAAATACATAACTTTAGGCTGTGAAATAGGGAATTTTAGATATTTCTCAATCGAGTCGCCAGGGATTCGAACTATCGATCCCAGCAAAACATAAATGACTTGGGGAAACTGCTGAAACGCATTAAGATACAATAAAATTTGTATTTATCATAAATGACCATAAGGGTCATTACAGTTTAGAGCCTTCTTTTTTCTTCCCTAAGTAATTCATGACTTTTGGGACTTGTAGTTTGTTCCCCTTCAATTTTGTTTCCTGTTATCTCAGTATCCCTATTTTGAGTGTCTAACCTTACAATGGTGGAACTAGAGAGTGAAATCCTAGTAAAGGAACTTTAAATAAGACTTCAACAATTCCTATAGCTATGGAATGAAAATTTTGGTCTAGTTGGACCAGTAGTTCATGTCTCGGGGTTTTCTATTAAGTTTTGTGATGTTTTTAGGAATTTCAATTCAAACAAAGTTAGGAATTGGCATAAGTTAGCTTTTAGTGATCCAAGAGTCAGAAAAGATTTCTGATGCTTTTATCAACTCCAAAATGTAAAATTTGTGCTAGTAAGGTTATTGGTACACTTCTCAGGGTATCCAGACTCATTTTGAAGGACCGTGTGGATTGTTGGTTTTGACCTCTTTTTGGTTCAGTTTGGTATAGGGGCTCATTTTTCCTCAAACGACCAGTGTTGATCATTTTTTTGATTCCGTTGAGTCTAAAATATTATTTCAATGAAGCCTACAAATTTGGTTTGTCAAATTAGGGCTCTATTTCAATTCAAAACCCCTATCGAAGAATTTCTACATACCTAGTTTTTTACAGCATTTTGCTATTAAAGCCAACTATATGGCCTTTTTTGTGTTTGTAGGCCTTGGTTACATTCATGGAGAATAGGGATTTTGGATGGCTAGACCGCGATTGTGATGCCTTTGTCAGACCAAATAGGGTTGGTCTTCACCGTATTTAAAAATAAATTAATCATTAAAACCCTCAATTAATCTTAATTAGAGAATTTTTTTCAATTTACAAATGCATCACATTCATCCTCAAGATCATGTAAAAAGTCAAGGAGCTATGAGACTTCAACCCTCATATCATGTTTTAATAATAAACCTTGAAAACAATCATCAATTTATACCTCAAAGATTATTTCTTTGTTTTACTTTAATTAAGAAACATGATAACTCATGTAGAGTTTCATTATTATATGACCGTCGTAGAAACTTCATAATTCTAACTCAAAAACATCAAGTAATTGATCACATCAAGGAATCGTAATTATAATTAAACAAGAAACCTAGCATGCTCCTACATCTTTAAAACCTTATTTAGAAAAGGGTTTTTGGGAACAAGAATTAAAATAGTCCTTTTTCAAAGACCAAGTACCTAATTAAAGAACTTTGATGGAGAAAAAATCAACACTTAAGCATCTATAGGGAAATCTTTATAAAAGCCCTAGTTCTTGCATTTTAGGAGAAGTTTGAAGAAGAAGTACTTTCTTTGATCAATTTTCCGAAAGATGATTGGATTTACGGATTAAGGTATTTATAATGTTACGCTTTGAAGCCAAAACATCATAGGTTTAGTCCAATCAGTCAAAGGAATTACCTAAATTAACCCTTATTAAACACACAAAAAAGTTGTCCAGTATCAATTCACGAGTAGTGGAGACATTGTACGACTCATGGAGTGAATCCTCTTGAGTCGTTTACTGGTCCTTAATCATTGGAAAAGAGGCTTCCAATCATGAGAATCCCTTCCACCAGTCGTGGTCTTCAATAGTATTGCTCGTTGAGGAATAAAGAATATGGCTTTCCACGCTTCAACAGTACGATTTGGAAGTCCAGGTCGTGATATGGGAGACTATGGGTCATGGTTTGGGTTTCGTGGAACTTACACATTAGGTGGAAAGGTGTTGGTTGTGTTGCATGTCGCACATCATGATTTGTACTATTCAGAAACATGTTGAGTCAACTTCATCAAAGGAGAAGCTATAGAGGAGAAAACCCTAAATAAATCTGTGGTAGTAACCATCCAAGATCAAGAAGCGATAGATATATGACGGAGCGGTGAGCCTCAGCTAGTTTCTGATAGCACCAATTTCTTGTGAATCTATTCTATTAACTTCATTGGAAATGACATGACCCAAGAAGGAAACTTAGCATAAAGTAAATTCGTTCTTAGAGAACTTGTCATATAGATGACAGTCTCTAAGAGTTCAAAGAAAACCACTAAGATAGTCTATATGATCCTTTTCAATATTAGTGTAAACCAAAATGTCATAAATGAAGATTATCAAAAACAGGTCAAAGTATTACTCAAACACCCTGTTCATGAGTTCCATGAAGTATGTAAGAGCATTAGACAAACTGAAAGACATGACCACAAACTTAAAATATCATAGCGTGTTTTGAAATCAATTTTAGGAATATCACCCTCCATAATGTTGAGATGATAGTACACAACCCAAACAAAGATCTAATTTGGAGAAGTGACTAACACCCTGAAATAATCGAACAATTCATGATTCCTTGAAATAAATAAAGAAGAATAAATAAACAAGGTCCTCTTTAATTAAAAATTTTTTATGATCTTCAACAAATTATGTGCTTCAATATAGTTACTAGGAGTAAGCAATACAACCTATTTCCAATACTTAATGGCTTGATCGAGCCAAGCTTCTACAATTTCAGAATCTCGGGATACTTAATCTTGATTATGTATTTATTCAGTCGATTGTAGTCTATACATATCATAAGTGAACCATATTTATTCCACACTAACAAGATAGGGGCACCCTAGACAGACACAATGGGATAGATAAACTTCTTGTCTAGGAGCTCTCCTTACTTATACTTAAGCCCTCTAAGCTCTAATGGAGCCATTCCATATGGAGGAATAAACTTTGTACCTAGAACAAGGTCTATTACAATGTATATCTCATTTTTTGTAAAGACTCTAAGTAGATCCTCAGGAAAGACATCTAGAAGCTCTTTAACAAAAGGAACAACCTAGATATCGAGAGTCTCTAACTCAGAGTACTTAATTAGGACTAAATGGTAGATATATTTGTTAGATCTTTTTCATTTTAGATAAGAATTAAACCTACCCTTAGGAAAAAGAACAGCACCCTCCCACCCAAGAATTGACTCATTGGGAAACTAGAATTGGAAAACTCTAGTCCTACAGTAAATAGGGGCATAGCATGAATAAAGCTAGTCCATGCCAATAATGAAATCAAGGTCTACTATATCTATCTCAAGGAGATTAGTTAGAATGAATTTATGATGAAATGACACTGGAAACTAAGGTAAACTCTTTTAAAAGAAACAGAGTAAACATCTAGTACACAGACAAAGAAAGGCTCAAAAAGACTCTACAAATTGACTTCTAACTGACTAGTAATATAAGAGGAAACAAAGGATAGGGTAGCTCTAGGATCCAATAGTACATACAAATCAATATCACGAATCCTCAACACACTTATAAAACATTCCAGCTCCTTTGAGAATCCAAACCATAAAATTGGTTTTAGAAATAACCACCATTGGTACTAAATAAGAACCCTGCTGAGCTGGGAATGTTGCTGAACTTGTTTGAGTTCTATTATTACCACCTCCCTGTCTAGCTATAGGATAATCCTAAATATTGTGTCACTACCTCCCTATCTAGCTATAAGATATTCCTTAATATTGTGGCATGGAATCAAACACCCAAAAAAAAACTTCAAGTACAACACTAAAGCATGTGACCAACCTGGCCACATTCAAAGCATCCATCCTGTCCAATCATACAATGTACACGATAATTCTTACAACACTTCCCACATATGGGGTGAGTTCGCATTGTTATACTACCCTGTGAAGTTGTTTGAATTACTCTACTCTATTATACTAAAGTTCTGCAAACGAGCAGTAAATGAAGACAACTGGTTCCCCAGTGTTGTTGTTGTCTATGTCCTCAACTAGACTTCGGCTGGCTAGAAACCTAATTAGTTAGTCTTGGTCTTCTTATTCCAATAAATATCTCCTAAATTTACTTTATCTCCCTATATCGTCTCTAATGGACCATCAGATTGCAAATATCCATGCAATTTTTATAGTATTTTCTCTACCCTTCTTCATCAAATAAGGGTAGAGATGAGAAATAAACATAACCTATGGTTGTGCATGTCAGCAACCATCTATGGAGATAATCGGGACAACTGGGAGAACTTTTTACCGCACTCAACAACAAATATAAAGATATGATCCAATCTCAAAAACTCTTTAATCCTCCCTCCTTGTTCTCCTATAGGGAAGAATATGCTCATATAATCCTCCTTAAACTTAGCCCATGAAGAAGGGGTTACACCTGTTGCTTTATTTTTCTTCCATTGATATGACCATTCGTTGGCAATATTTTTCAACTGATAACAAGTAAGTTCCACTCTGTCCATGTTTTCCTCTCTCGTGATATCATAAATCCAATGAATCACATCAATAAAATTATTTGAATCCTTTCTTACACTGTAACAAATGAAACTCAATGGGATTTATTTTAAGAAACTCATGTACTCTAACTACACTAGGATCAGTGTCTGCTGGTTGAACCACTGGGGCTTTCATATGTTTCTAGGCTTGATAAGTAACTATATGGGCATGGAGCTGAATTACATTCTTAAGCTCAATTATAGTAATATGATCTAGCTACGGATCAATAATTAGAGGAACTAGCATCAAAGAAGACTGGGCCTTATTCTAACGAGGACATCCTGCCGCTTTAGGAATTGGTGCACATTTGGGAGGCATGATCTTAGATAAGTAAAGAACATTTCAAATAAAGTTCATGGCATCAAACTCCAAAGTAAGAAATAAGACACGAACAATAGCCTTTCAATTATAAGTGTGCTTTAATTCATACCCATAAAAGATATTCTACCTAGCACTGGTTTTCAAACATCATAAGTACTTAAACCTATTGCTCTGATACCAAGTTTGTCGTGTATCAAGCTCGCTATACCTGGGTGCGACATAATATACAAAAATACTAGATGGCCTAGAAATACCCCTAGTTCTAGCATAACTCTTATCACTTAATAGTTAGTGGAAAAATATATATAAATAAATCAAAAGTGGTCATCTCACATAGATAAAAGATGTTAATAATGTAATAAATAGTGAAAACTCCAACTCAATTCTTCTTCATTAATATCTAAAATCCACTTCTAGTTGAATAATCGAATGCTAAAAGAATCCTTTATTTAACCTCAAAACAACAATGAAATAAACACTATGTCTCATAACCTCTACTAAATAAAGATTTTTCTGAAGAACTCCTAACCCCAAATTATGAGGACTTACCAATATCTAGCCTAAACTAGAGGTGTTGATCTTGTTAACTGAAAGAGTGTGGATGGATAGAAGAATATGTATGGTAAACACATGCAACAAAATATGCGTAAATACTAAGAATGTACAACACACATGAGAAAGTAACGTAAACAGCGTACAACAATAACAAATACAACATGAATATGTCTGACTCTTACTCTCATGATCAAATAAGTAAGAATATGAATAAATAGACTTAATCAATTAAACTTCATTCTTTAGTAGTATAAAAGAAAACTTTAATAAATATTTCATTTTTCTTAGTTTTAACATAGCAACTAGACACCAAGTTAAAACCTTCTTAACTGAATGACAACTGACATAGTGGGAGGTTGTAAACCAATATACGTCATGCATATATCTATGAAGTCAAACATCTAACCTTATGATGGAGGGGCTCTCTAAACATTTCTAGCATAAAGGGCTATAGACTAAACTCCTAGTGGATCCACTAAGCCATGAACTATATAATTCAAGCCTCTTTAGGCCATAAGCTAAATATGCCACTTTGGTTTATGATCTCCATATAGTTGGAAGTGTAGGTTATGGTATAAGAGTTATTTCACCCAAATCCTCTCAATGCTAATAGTACTCCCAAAACTAACCAAATGTCGACCTTTACCATCAACTACTCATTTAAATTAGTATTAGCCTTTTTGGGAAGTATTTTTCTTATAGAAACTCTTATTATACTTTCCTTATACTCATGCACTGAACCAGTATTAGGTAAAATTAAATCCAAACTATTATTATTTTCATGAAAACCTAAAAGTTTTTGTAAAACAAGCTTAAACCCTTCAAGACTAATAATTATGCATGCCGACTCTAAATTTTGACTTTGTCAATGAAAAATTCAACTCATGGACTCATTATCATAAATTTGACTCTAATTATTAGGTTTATGCAATCATTGTGGATTTTTATGTCAAGATATATAATTTTAGCAATAACTATCAAGAATTATGCAAAATAAAGTGAGTTTAATATAAAAGAAGGAATTGAGATTTTGATCAATTTCTACCATTTCTACCTAACTAAAAACTCGAGGATTGGGAATAAGGGTGAAAGGAAATATTACTCATTAGCTGAAATATCTGTTGGAAACCTTAGGACTGGGTTTGAATGGAATTCTTGAGTAGCTTGTAGAACCCTATATGAGTCTAAGAGAAACCTTCGATGTTTATGATTAATACTTATGAAATAAGAGTGATAAAGGTTTTGGAGTATTTATAAATAACCCTTTATGAAGACAACACTACATGGGATTTATCTTTAAAATATTAGGAAATGATGGAATGCCCTTAGGAAACTAACTTATACAAATTATCACAGATCACCATGAGTTGTGCCATGACTCGTGACTCCACTTATGACCTTGGGACTAAAGCTACTATAAATTGATCTAAGACCCCCACGATTCCATATCACAAGTGGTGATAGGCTCCCAAAACTCATGGATCAACACATGGCACTGGGACTTTAGTGCTGGAATTTAGCACTAGTTCATACGAGTCCATGCCTCAAATCATGACCCAACACCACAAGTCATGAAATTTATAGGTAATCCTAGAGAAAAGTTTCCCAAGGTTTCAAAATACACAAATTTTGTCCAGAATTTCCATGAGTTGACAAACAACTTGTAATAACCTTCCATGAGTCATGACTCAACTCATGAGGAGTTGGGAAATAAAATTTTTGTTTAATATTTTTTAAGTTGAGATTTGATCCTTTTAAGATGAAAAACATTTCGGGTGTTACACAAAACTAGTTTGGCTTTATATTTGAATAATGACTGCTTTATACTTCTTAATTAGGGTGTAAGTTTTGGTGCATCAAATTTTGGTGCCATTGCTGGGGAATATGGTTTATGAATAGTCTATTAGGTTTATTTCAGATTGTAGTTATTATTTACTAATTTAACTTTTCTTTGCTGTTTTTGTTTAAATTTAGGAATAATGGCTCATCATCAAAATTTGTGATGATCGGGAAGATCTAAATGATACTAATGATAATCATCAATTAATTGGTATGTCTGCTACTTAGAGAGTTTTTATCACAGCCCGAGCCTACAACCTAGATGAGACATTGTTCTCAGGAGCCATAAGTGACTAAACTATTGGATTATACAGGCTTTATAAATAATAAAACAAAATTGTGTGGAAGCATAGAGAATGATATCGGTAATAAGATGACTGAAAAAATAACATAAATCACTAATATCAAGTCAAAGGCCCATAAGGCATAAATTGAGTACTGATACTATTACCTTAAACCTCTAATCATAATATTTGAGGAGTTTCTTGGACAATAGCCAACTAACTCTAATTCAACAATAATTAAAAATAACTAAGTTTCAAGTCTGAAAAAGAATCATGGAATATATTTCCCAAAAGATAAGGACTTAGAAACAACTAACTAGCACTCTGGAGAAATTGAAAACCTGATAGTAAATCACTGACCTGAATTCTTGAATCTACATCATGATAAAATAAAGTGCAAAATGCAGTCAGTACATAAAATATACTAGTAGGCGGGTAAGTTGTAACACCTCGTACTTGACTCAATCTTAGAAATCCCATGCTTGACTAAAAAATTGGAAGGTGAATTCCTAAGTAAGTATGAGTGGGGTCAAAACTCATGGAACTCATTCCACGAGTCGTATTTAACTCATGGTGCACCTTACCAGGAGGTGAAAAAATAAATTTAGTCCCTATAATTTGAGGTATAACACATGAGATGGGAATCATGAGTCATACTGTAACTCGTGGTACCCAAATCCAACAGCTTGAAAATTCATGCCTCATACCATGATTCATACTATGACTCATGAGATCCAAGTACAGGAAACCATCAAATCTAGTCCTCCTACCACAAGTCACTATATGAGTCATAAAGTGGAAATCATAACTCATGGTGTGCACTCATGGCACCTATGGAAATTATGTATTAATCTAGTAAGTCGATTCTAAAAACATGTCTCAAGTTATGGGTCATGTTATGCAAACCATGAGTCGTAGGTCGACTCGTGGTAGCCTATAATCGATTCCTATATTTCTTTTGTTTAGTTTCTCAGGGTATTTCAGTAACTCCCTTTGACCCTATTATATTTTATTTTTAGTCGTTTTTGACCCTTTACACACTAATATAATATACTTTTAAATATTATTTTTATAACACTTTAACACTTAGAAAGCTCTTTCATAAATAGAGAAGTCAGAAGTTTAAACATACGTTCAAGTTTTCTCCTACTGTTTTCGACCCAGCATCTTTTCTACATTCTTGTCCAAGGAATTCCTTCAA
>JBDJHY010271326.1:0-10347 GCA_039654485.1 Withania somnifera
AGAAACATTCTACCATGTCAGACACGAAGCTAAAGCTCCTAACTCAATTTTTTAGATTGGATTCCCCCCAAATTCACTGGAGCACCAGAGGAGGAAACCCATGAGTTTATAGTGGAATGCGAGGAGAGGTTGACCAACATGGGAGTGCTACAGACCATTGTGTATCCTTCACCACTTATTAGATGTGTGGTGCGACAAATTAGTGGTGGTGTGTATTCTTAGTTTGCAGACCTGCCGGTTCATCACAACCAACTTGGGCTGAATTCTATGAGGTATGTATGAAGAAATTTGTTTCTAGGGCTGAGAGAGGGCACCTATGGGAAGAGTTCTGGAAATTAAAGCAGGGTTTGATGTCAGTCACTGAATATGAGGCTAGATTCCACCAGCTTTCAATATATAGGGTTAAGTTCATGCTGATAGAGGTGGAGAGAATCTGCATGTTTGTTTATGGGTTGAGGGATAGGCTTTGTGAGGCGGTGGTATTATTGGTTTCTAACGGTCTTCCATTCCATTCTGTAGTTGATCATGCAAACTCTATGGAGGCTCTCTATCATGAGTCGCGTCAGCACAATAAAAAGAGGCCAAAGTTCCAGGGAGGGAGTTTATAGTGGGTCCCATTTTAGGGGTCGTGGGTAGTTTCATCAGTCACAGGGCTAACCTAGTAGGTCGGTGCAGGCATCACTCCAGTTTTTGTCTCCATCTCCTACATAATTTTCACGAGGATCTAGATCATCACATCAGAGTGCAAAGATGGGTTTTGGTAGAGGACCCCAACCAAGTAGGCCATTTAGGCCATATTTTGAGTGTGTCCTTGAAGCCCATTATGCTATATTTTGTCCTCAAAAGGGAGCTATTCATCCTGCACCAATAGTTGCACATCCAGTGAGAGTAGTGCCTCTGCCGGTTAGAGGTAGGGCACAGGGTAGTCATAAAGGTGGTGGCCAGCATGGTAGGGTTGGTGGTCGCGGTAGTGGTCGCCATTGCAATGACCGCTATTTTTATGCAGTTCCTTCTCGACCTGAGGTTGTGACCTCAAATTTTGTGATTACAGGTTAGATTTCTGTGTGTTCTATACATGATTCAGCATTATTTGACCCTAGTTCAACTTGTTCATATATATCATCTTATTTTTCACCCAGTTTGGGGTTTTTCAGCGATATGATATTTGTGCCTATGTGTGTTGCTACCTCGGTAGGGGATTCTTTAGTAGTGGATTGGGTGATCCAATCTTGTATGATTTTTGTTGGCGAGTTAAACACATGGACTGACTGGATGCTACTATACATGGTATACTTTGATGTTGTTCTTGGTATGGATTGGTTTTCTCCACATCATGTGGTTTTGGATTGTTATTCCAAGACTATCACCTTAGTGGTACTAGTCTTAACTCCAATAGTGTGGCAAGATTCTAATAGTCTCACACCGATAGGCTTTATTTCTTGCCTTTAGGCTATGAGACTAGTAGGGAGAGGGTATTTGGCATACTTATCATATATACATGATATTCAGGTTGACACCTCGACTCCTGAGTCTATCCCTATTTTTTCTATCTCTGATGTATTTTCGACCAACCTACTAGACCTACCACCAGAGCAGGATATTGATTTTTCTATTGACTTAAAGCCGGGCACTAAGCCTATTTTTGTTGTTCCATATTATATAGCTCCTTCTGAGTTAAGAGAGTTGAAAGTTCAGCTCTAATATTTGTTGGACAAAGTTTTTGTTCATTCTAGTGTGTTACCTTGGGGTGCACCATTTCTCTTTATGAAGAAGAAAAATAGTACAAAGAGAATGTATGTTGATTATCAGCAGTTGAATAAAGTTACTATGAAGAACAGATATCCTATACAGAGAATTGTTGACTTGTTTGATCAAATTCAGAGAGCAAGAGTGTTCTCGAAGATTGATTTGAGGTCTGGTTACCATCAGTTGCGTATTCGTACAAAGGATATCCCTAAGATGGCTTTCAAGACCCATCATGGTCATAATGAGTTTTTGGTTATGTCTTTTGGGTTGACCAATACTCTGATAGCTTTTATGGATTTGATGCATAGGGTGCTTAAGCCCTACTTGGACTCATTCATGATTGTATCTATCAATGACATCTTGGAGTATTCACGGATTAAGTTCAATCATGAGAAGCACTTGAGATTAACTGTCCAAACACTGAGAGAACATAAATTGTATGCTAAGTTCTCAAAGTTTGAGTTTTGGTTAGAATCCTTTGCATTTCTAGGGCATGTAGTGTGTAAGGATGGGATTAAAGTTGATCCAGTGAAGATTTAGCTGGTACGTGATTGGCAAGATCGACTTCTATTCTGAGATTCATAGTTTTGTGGGTTTGACAGGATATTATCGGCGTTTTATCGAAGAGTTTTCTTTGATTGCAGCACCTTTGACCAAGTTGACCAGGAAGGATGTTTCCTTTTAATGGTTTGAGGATATTGAGTTAAGCTTTATAAAGCTCAAAGATTTATTGACTTCAGTGCTAGTTTTGACCTTTCTAGTGGAGGGTTAGGTATTCTCAGTGTATTGTGATGCTTCTAGTGTTGGTTTGGGTTGTGTTTTAGTATAGCAGGGTTGAGTTATTACATATGCTTTGAGGCAACTAAAGTTGCATGGGCGTAACTACCCCACTCATGACTTAGAGTTGGTGAGGTAGCATTTGACTTAAGATTTGGAGACATTATCTGCATGGGGTTCAGTGTGAGATCATTACTGACCATCATAGTTTTTAGTATATTATGAGTCAAGGGGAGATGAATTCCAGGCAAAGGAGGTGGAAGAAACTACTAAAATACTATGATATTTTTATCCTATATCATCCGAGCAAGGCAAAGGTAGTGGAAGATGCCTTGAGTCGGAGAGGCAGTTGGCGATAGAGGTTTAGTCGTTGGCTAAATAATTGGTTAGGATTGATCTTTTAGACCCCAGGCATGTATTGGCATGTGTTAAGGCCAGATCTTCCTTGATATATCAGATTCAAGAGCGTCAGTTCAAGGATAAGAGGTTGGTGACTCTTCGTAGTCAAATTTTAATGGGAGAAGCCAACAGGGCTTTTATTGACTCAAATGGTGCTCTTCGATTTGAGGGTCGCATTTATGTACCTCAGATTTGTGATTTGGTTTAGTTGATCTTATGTGAAGCTCACAGCTCCAGGTATTCGATATATCCTAGTGCAGCCAAGATATACCGAGATCTGCGACAGCTGTATTAGTGGAGTGGGATAAAGAAAGCTATTTCTGAGTATCTTTTTAAGTGTTTAAACTATCAACAGGTTAAGTATAAGCATCAAAGACCAGGTGGTTTAATACAAAGACTCCCTATTCCATCTTGGAAATGGGAGTGGGTGATTATGGACTTTGTTTTGGGGTTGTTGCATACCAGCAGAGGTTTAGATACGGTTTGGGTCATTGTGGACAAACTGACCAAGTTAGCACACTTCATTCCTACTCATTCCTCTTATAATACTGAGCGTCTGGCTTAAATCTACATCTGTGAGATGGTGAGATTGCATGTTGTTCCTGTCTCTATCATTTTCAACAAAGGCACCCAGTTCACTTTGCAATTTTGGAGGATTTTTCAGCAATATTTGGATACCGAGGTGCATTTGAGCACAACTTTTCATTCGCAGACTAACAGTCAGTCTGAGCGGACTATTTAGGTGTTGGAAGATATGTTGAGAGCTTGTCTGATAAACTTTGGTGGGACTTAGGATCAGAACCTACCATTGGTTGAGTTTGCTTATAATAATAGCTATCACTCTAACATTGAGATGGAACCATTTGAGGCATTGTATGGTAGGCGATGTAGATCACCTATTGGTTGGTTTGATGGTTTTAAGGCTAGAGTCCAGTCTACAAACTTGTTGTGTAATTCGTTTGATCAGGTTCAGTTGATTCAGGATAGGTTGAGTTTGGAGTTGGTGATAAAGCATTTCTGCGGATATCTCCTATTTGAGGTGTGGTCAGGTTCAGCAGGTGTGGCAAGCTTTGCCCCAGTATATTGGACCATATAAGATTTTTGAGAGAGTTGGTGATGTTGCCTATAGGTTGGCTTTACCTTCTATGCTTTTAGCTGTTCATCCAATATTCCATGTTTTTATATTGCGGCGGTATATGCCTGATGAGTCATATGTACTACGAGAGGAATCAGTACAGTTGGATGAGAATCTATCATTTGATGAGGAGCCAGTGAAGATTTTTGCTAAGGATGTGAGAAAATTGAGTTCAAGGGAGATTCCATATGTTAAGGTGCAATAGAGTCACCGTTCAGTTGAGAAAGCTACTTGGGAAATCAACAGTGAGATGTGGAAGCAGTAGCCATAGCTTCTTGAGGCATCAAGTACATTCTCTCCCCAGTTATTTCACTTTCAAGGATGAAAGTCCTTTTCGTAATAGATGTTCTAATGACCCTCATAGTCATTTATGATAAATACGCAATGTTTTGTATTCTAGAGTACTTCGATAGTTACCCTAATTCATTTATGACTTGCTAGGACCGATAGTTTGGATCACTGGCGACTCAGTTAAGAAATATCTCAAATTCCCTATTTTAGAGCCTAAAACTACATACGCATTGACCAAAGTCAACTTTCCTTCAAGACGATCTCGAAATTAAATTCCGAAAGTTCCATTAGTTTTAGAATTCCAAAAAAAGTCAAGATTGACCATGAGTTTGTGTTCTGGAGTTTTCGTTTGCAATTTATGCTAATTTGTGGTTCCTAGTTAAGTTTAAGGCCTAAAGTGGAGTTGGCGGTGAATTGAAGTTTGGAGTGTCTTCTAACATTTCCATCAGCTCCGGAATGGTGAATTTTGGGCTAGTTTGACCTTTGGTTTGCATCCTAAGGTGTTTGTACTTGATTTAAGTTATTTTACGGAAAGCTGGAAAATTTTGTAGTTTGGTTAAAGCTTGGATGGGGGGTTATTTTGCTCAAACAATCTCCGATGTCAATTTCATTGAATTCGTTAAGTCCGGAATATGTATTCCACTCAAAATTCATATATGGTTTTATCAAATTTTGACTCTATTTTAATTCTGTGACCTCAATTGAAAATTTTAAAAAATCTGTAGAAAAAATAGTGGTTGGGCCATCACCATAGCATCACGTCGTGATACATCATGATGGGCTATTGTTTTACCTAGAATTCCATCATAATAGGGATTGTGACGTGATGAAATCTCATCATGTTGGGGATCACATCGTGATCCCCCATATTGGCTGGAAAACAGTATATAAATCCCTGCACGACCCCAATTCATTATTTCAGTAACCCCACTTTGTTCCAACCCATTTTTGAGCAAAAATCTTTCTTCAAACCTCATCCCAAGGCGGAACACATTCCCCACTTTGTTTTCTTCGATTTGTATGCAATTTGGTAAGTCTCCCTTTCGAATTATGTCTTGAAATTCTTCAAATCCTTGGTTTTCACATTAATGGCGCCAAGAGTTGAAATTGATGAAACCATTCCATAATCCATTTATTTTCAAGTAATTCTTTGATATTTGAATACACATTGCTTCTAGTATCAATCATACATCGGAATCCCAGTGTTAAATCCGTAAAGGTTGAATGTCTGTCCCCTTTAGGGTCAAATCTATCCGGGTTGATTTGAAACCCTTTCTACACCCGAATTGTGGTAAATTTTGGTGTACGAGTTGCTAATGAAATTAGGAACTCCGTAGTAAAGTTTGTTTTTCGTTTCGAAGAGTGGGCCCAGCAAGCTTGTTTTAGGCCCGATTTTAGGCCCAGTCTGGAATTTAGTATAAATTATACCGTTAGACTCTTCTTAATAAATAGAATTCATTTGTGCACGTTTTAGATTATTTTGAGTACGTTTGATATCAATCGGGGTATGATTTGTGATATTACAGAGCCTTATTGTCCGACGATAGGTTGGCTCTGTGGGGCTATCTCCAAGCTTATTGCTTTAATAATTGTACTAAATTACATCTGTAGGTTGAGTAGCTAGGTTATATAGGAATCTTGCACCATTCTTTCATCTTCTACATGTTGATATTGATATTTTGGCACCCGAGTGATATGGGGCCTGAGACTTAGCATTTGATTAGAGATACCTGTGCAGGGCATAGGATGTGGATGTGTCATGATTATATGTGATATATATAAATATATATATATATTGTTGATATGTTGTGCATTCATGACACGAGAGGCCGATCCTATAACTCCGATAAGAGTGCATTGGGGCTGCGTAGTATCACCACCTGATTTATGATCCATGATGGCTAGCGGATGATTTGAAAATAAAGTTAATAGCGGCAACAAGAAATAAATAAGAACACTTTAATAATAATATATGTAATGGTATTTTACTGTTTTAGCCTCAACATTGCATCGAGCACCTGGTAACACTATTTTTCACTTATTTTAGTCCAGGCTTTACCTCCTGGCACTCAAAAAAGTCTCTTTTTACTAATAAATGTTGGGAGCTGAGACCAACTCCATTTGATAGTGAGTACAACACTCATACTTGAGTTCATCACCATACAACAGTGCGTACAGCTTTTTGACACACATTGTACTACTGATTGTGGAAATATGATGATACATATTTATTGAGGATTAATGGTGATATCCTATGATATACCGGTGTTGTATGCCTTAACCTTTTTAGAATGGCAAGTGGATATTATTAATTTGAGGCACAAGATGCAAGCAGGATAATATTGATATGAGGCACAAAAGGCAAGCGAATATTGTTGATGTGGGGCACAAGGTGCCTGTTGTGATTCATTGCGGTTTTGAAATTTGGATGTGAGGTTCTGATAATGCTCATGCATGTCTTTACTTTTCCTCACTTGTTTTCTTCAGTGTACACCTAGTAGTATGGTGATGCCCACAGTTGAGCGTGTTTTCTGTGTACGTTGTGCTTCTTTCTAGGGGACTTGTCAGTGTTTAATTGCTTTACTTTATTACATGTCTTATTATTTAGTTGTACTTATTGGTTACTTGTTGCTTCATGTTATGTGAAATTTGTACATTACCCTAGTATTCAGTTACTTATACTTTTACTTGAGGTTACTGGTATACCGACCATGTTCTACTCCTATCTTCTTTGATTCTCATTTATTGTGTATATTTCACATATGTTGTTGCAAGGATGATGGGTACAATCTCTTTCATTGCCTGCGATCCTGTTATGTGATTAGCTTGCACTACAAGTCTATGTGACAATTGTTTTGTACATGAGTTACTAGTTTTTCGTATTGTATTTTTTGCTACTGTGAACCCTTTTTCTTGTACTCTATTATTTACTGCTTTTATTATTGTTATGTGCTCAGTGGGCCTCAAAGAATACTGGGTATGAGTTGCTTTGGCAACTTGTACTCATACTATACTTACACATGTGCAGATCTGAGTATGGGTTTCTGTTTGTGATATATAGACAGTTATTCATTCAGATCTTATTCACATTAGAGATTCAGGGTGATCTTGGCATCTAGCTTGTTCCTGCTTCTCTTCGAACTTATGCTTTGTTAATCTCCATTGTAATTCGGAGATATCTTTAAATTACACTTTCTTCATTTTTAGTATTATGTACTTAGTGGTTCGTTTGACACTAATAGAGGATTTTGGGTGGTTATCTCTTTCTTTAAGACTTCCACAAATTATTATTCTATCTTGAGTTTTGATATGCTTCTGCATTTACTTTAGTAGTCCTCCACTTTGGCTTCGGAGTACGGAGTTTTGTTTTCCTGCTGGTGGCATAATAGGTGCCATTATGATCCACAAAATCGGGTCCTACAAGATCTAACTTGAAAGACGTAGATAGATTTGTCAGATCATCTCCAGCTGGCAAGACTTAGATAATTTCATCATATAAGACTCATCTGGAGAGGTAGGTCAATCCCATCACCTCAACCCACAGGTGGAAAGATAAGGTTTCATGTATATCATTAAAGATTTTATATATCATAAATCAAGTGCCAAAATCCAAAAACAATAACATTATAAAAATATAGGAGAAATATGGCATAACAAAAACAACTAATTCATCAAGCCTACACATGGGAAAACAAATAATAATTGTACATAATCATAGAAAATAAGGCCCACACACTACATAATCATCAATCAATTCCTAAAAATGCATAAACTCCTTAAGTGTATCACTCTGACTATACCACAACACTACTCAATAGTGGATTAGTAAATCACATCATACGCATTGTTCTTATTACTTCATTCTATCCCTACATGCTTGGCTCTGGTGTCGGGGTGATTATTAATCATTTCACTCACACCTAAAAGCACAAGAATCTCTATCACTCCTAATTATTAGTAAACAATACACAACAAGGATTCTACATAGACCACTTGCCGTAAAAAAATGAGGAAATAATCAAGCGGGTGCATTGCCTTTGTGTTATGACTCCAACTCTAGTAAATCTAGTAAATAATGAATTTACCATAAGAAATTCTTATATACAACATCCATATGTAAAGACTTAACTTGGATCAAAAACTTCACAAAACTCAATTCACAAACCTTTTTCCAATTTGAAAAGTTTTCATGAAATTCAAGTCACCTATAGCTTGGAAATTATTATAATTATCCAGTTTAAATCACAATGTGGATTCAATTTAATATCTCAAATATCAATTTATTTCATAAATTTATGGCTATTATAACACCAAATTTATTTCTTGTAAAACATAAGAAATAAGATGAACCCACATATATAATCCAATGAATAATATTTATTTAAAGTAAAAATCTTACCAAGGGTCTTGAATTCTTTGAAACTTGTTGTTTTACACTTCCCAAATGATACTATATCTTCTAAGGTGTTTAAAAATAATATTGTAGTGTGAAAGATAAGGCTAAAGTATTGCTAGGCTCATATATAAATAAGGGAGTATGTGCAAACCCCGAAATGCCCTTCATTAAAAAGTTGCCTGGAAGCCAAAATTTGGCTGTGTTGGGGCACAAGTGGGGGTAAGGATGGTCCTAGAATAGTGTGGTCCATAACACCCCCTAGGATTTTCATGGTGATTGGAACGACCCTAGCCATAGACAGTGACTCTAAGGTACAAACAATACACCCCTTCGTCTCAATTTTGCCCCTAACTTTTGTTTGGGTAATAATAACACAAATGAAACCGTATGAACACAATGAATATATGAATTTTTAGTGTAAAAAACATTCCATATATATCAAAAACATAAAAAAATAGGCATTTAAGGTCTTTGTGACCCTATATATCCCAATGTCAGCAAAAACTCAAACTTTGATCCAAATTATAAAAATGTATCCCAAACTCATGAAACACTACAAAAACCTCATTATATACTAAATTTAACCTATTGAATCAACTTAACGGAATTTGAATCCGAGCAATAAATCATCAAATGTTGACCAATGTCAAAAATTTGGCCCTAAAACTCAACACTATCCCATCAAATGGATTATAGTTAACATAGAAAGTATATAACTAAAAAGAAGGTCCTACTAGACCTATTTCAAAATTCCAGAACTAATGCAACTAAATAATTCCATTCCAAGACTCTGAACTCTAAATGAGGCCCTAAAACTCAATTATGTCAACATAAAGGCCTCCAATCACTAAGGAGTTCAAAAAATTCAAAACTTTTTAGCTCAAATTTAAACTCAACCCCGTAAACTAACAAAATATAACCTAGGGAAACTCTTAGAAAGGTTAAAAATATAATTTTATTAAAAGTTCCAAGAATGGTAATTAAAACTATTGATTAATTATTTATTTTCACAAGATATACAATTTTATTTTTGATAATTTTTATTCATGAATTTAATATAGAAATTACTTAAGTTGAAGGAATAAAAATTCAATCTCAAAAGTAAACAAGAACTGTTATTTTCTATGCTCAAATTAATTAGTAATTACACCAGAAAACATCTTCCTTAGCACAATAGAACTTCATAGTAAAATGATTTAGCACTTAAATGGAAAGATTCATAAATTTTTATCCAAAATGTATTCTTATATTACATTTTATGAATAATAATGAATTAATATGACATGACGTGCAAACTAAAAACACTATTAAGATAGAGGATTTTTTAGAAGATAATGATACACCTCGATGCTTTATATTAAAAAAAATTAAGAAATGACTTCAGTGGGATATTTTGAGTACTTGAATGGCCATTTAGGAAATTGACTCTAGCAAAGCTTAGAAGAAAAAAAAAACTAGCTAAGCTGAAGTGCCATTAGGTGGCGGTACACTTTGAGGATTTGTATGGTAGGAGCTGTAGATCTTCTATTGGTTGGTGTGATGATTTCAAGGTTATACCTTGGGGTATGGATTTGTTGAGAGATTTTAAAAACAAGGTGAAACT
>JBDJHY010271337.1:0-10347 GCA_039654485.1 Withania somnifera
AGTGACTTAAACTTCCCTAAGCACTTCATACTTTTCACTTCCAACAACCATTAATCCATTACTTCACTATTTTAACCTTTTTCAAAAAAAAAAATCTTACTAACCAATTCACCCTTTTGTAAGAATGCTTTTCTCACTTTCATTATTTTGAGCACTGTATCTTCTTTTTTTTAAATTTTCTTATCACTTTTTTTAAGTGATGGTTTCTTGGCGTGGAGGGACTCTATCTAAGAGGGTCTTTGTACCATATTACGCTCTTTGGTACCCTTTCTTTTCTCCTTTTTTCTCTATTATTTTCACTCCAACCACGACTTCTGTACAAGTGCTAAAAGAAGCAGGGTGAAAAAACAGGGATTCAATAAGCAGGATAAAGGCAAAGTTACACTACCAAAGAATGGACAATAGGCTCAAGGGGATGACTAGTGATACTATATCTGAATAGGCTAAAATTTTACAAAACATATCAACAAGGGCCTCTATCATTTTCTATTCAAGCAATACTTTTCATTTCGCCTTGATAACATGCAGGCAAAGTTCTAGACTAAGATACATGACATGGAAAATGCAAGAAGCTCACGTCATTTGGTACATTGGTTCACTTACTACTATACAAAAGATAAGTCCCAAATAAGCACAAATTGAATGATGTTTCATTATTAAGCCACATCACCGCTTAGTGCTAAGAGTTATATTATGTGTATATCCTAGTAACCTACTCGTTACGCTTAGTTGAAGTTCGAAGCATTTGTTTTTTCAAAATTAGGGACTTTATCTAATGCACTAAGTGTTTCAATCATTGCAAGGTTCCACCTATTCTATTCTAGCCAAGACTAATTTCCCTTAAGACGGTCTTCAACCATCCATCGTTGGTAAAAGTCCTTTATTCTATAACAAAAAAGAAAATAAAATAAACAAAAATAAATACCAATTCCAGATCAAGGGGACTATCCTTAGAAAAGAGCCGGCAAGAAAACTAAGGAACTCCAAAAGCAAAATAAAAATGAAAAATTAAAATAAAAAATTAAAGTAATTAAAATACACATATTAAGAAATAAAAATTACATAACCATAAAATTAAAAAGTACATAATCAACCAAATAAAAAGTACAACAGAAGAAAAAAACTAAATTTAAACAACCTACGTCATACCATAAGCACACCCTATTAATCATACCAAGGATACTTATAGCCCTCTCCCACACTTAAAAATCAAGCATTGTCCCTAGTGCACAAAATAAAATAAAGATAAGGACTTAAAACTCCCTGGTCAATCGTCCATGTCCTCCGTGTCAGAGATGTGAAGGCCTTCTTTCTCACCCATAGGATTATCATCTCCTACAACCTCGCCTTCCTCAGCGTCACACTCCTCCTCATCATCAGAGTCCCCCAGTGCATATTCATCTTTGGTGGGGAAATCATCCTTGATGGGCTCAACAAAAGTTATCCCCATCATGAACATTGTGCGGACATGATCATTTAGCAGGTACTGCAAGTGCACGACATTTACCTCTTCCTCCGTTGTAGACCTTCTGCCGATTCACTGCCTTAGAATTTTGATTCCATACATGAAACCAAAATAGCTTTCATACATAGTATTACGCTCCTGCGGCGTTAATTTCTTCCCACCGCCACCCTCATTTGCAACTTACTTTTAGTTATGTCCATAGCTTTAGCTATTCGAGAGTGGATGGAATTTGTTGGATCTTCATCAATCTCCTATCCACGCAGAATTCGGGTGATCATGCCCCCAAAGTTATATCTCTACAACCAAATATATTTGGCTTTCTTCATTGAAGCTCGGATTGTGCCATCTATATTAATTTCCATGCTAGTCATCTGTGCATAGACCAGGCATACTCTACTTCGGTTCACAGTGGTGTAGCAATTATCGACATCAGACAATGGTTGAAAATTTTCAACCAACATCAGGCTTTCCTATTAAAGTTAGGGAAGGAAAGGGCTGAGTGTTGTCCTCGAGCATTCCAAATCAATTGGACTTGTTAATTCACACCGCATAAGGTGTGGCAAGTTTGCTCGTACGGAGGATACCTTCATAATTCTCTCAATGGTGTCATGCTGGCCTCATCGTTTGTGTTTAAAAGATTATTTACAAAGGCTTCTGTAAACTAAAAAGTGTGCATTCTTACCTTTACCTTGCCAGTCTACCTCGGGTTCCAGTTTGCATAAAATCCTGGACCATGTCAATGTTACACTCACCCTAGTCCTTAAAAATTAAATCCAATCCAAGCTAATGAACCCTGGTGAAAATCAAAGGCAACTTCGTAGCCAAACTAGCCTTGTCAATCTGCTCAACAGGGAGATACCGTGATATAGAATTTCAATGGTACCATGTCTTTCCTAAATTTATTACAACAAAAATGCCAAACTGATAACATTTTACCTTAGGAGGGGCCACATGAGGTTGCTACTCAGTAGAGAAGGTACAGGCTCTTTTGAAGCTTGCTCGAGAAGAACTGGATCCTATCATGGCAACTTTCTTAGGGTGGATTGGTTTGGCGGATTTGGGAGGCATATTCCTACAAATAAAGACAAGTATTAGCATAGCCGTAGGAATATATAAGACAACAAAATGGGTGGGGGTACCACCCCATACTTAATTTTTACAACCTCACACGCTTGATAGTCAATATATAAAGGGTATGTCAGACTTTCCTTAACGATTACAATTCCCAACCAAGTGTGTAAGTATGTGCACTTCATCCTATGGGACTAGCTACAACCTCCAAATTAAGTGATTGTACCACAAAAAATTATGCTTGTATGTTCAGCAATAACACATATGTTATATGACCTATAATTTTGGGATGGTGGCAACCATCCCACACTTAACCTATACACGTATCAACACAACTTATAGTGCAGAAAAAACATAAAGAATATTAGTCATATAACTGCAAGGTACTCAGACTTCCCTTTTCAATGTACGTTATGAAGTGCAATGTAAAAATACTCATTACGCAACCCAATTTAATTTCAATAACTTGCAAGTTATGTGAAGTATATGACACAATCACACAAATACACACACAAAAAGCTAGACTAAACTAATTTACACAGACTAAGTGTATATTAGATCTGGACAATCATGATTCGTTTAATTTCATCCCTAACAATATATTCATTCAAGGTGACTCCCCAATATCAACATATTGCACACACCATTAACCCTTCCATACCGTCATCCAACCCCAAGTTGCACAATACATAAACAAGATTTTGGTTTAACCACGTGTATGGCACAACAAGAACAAGTCATCAATTAGAAAAATTAACTACATAACCATACATAAGATTTCCTTAAAAGCATATGATCCATCACAATAAACCAAAAATCAATAGAAAAGAGAAAGTGAAGAGCTTACTTGATGTGTTGATCTTGATGCATGAGAGGTGAAGGAAGTGGAGGAAAAAGGAGATGGAAAGACTTATAGTATTTTATGGAGATAAAACACAAAGAATGATTGGTTTAAAGTGTTACAGGAATGAGGGTTGGGGGTATTTAAAGAAAACCCAACCGGGTCGGGTCGATCCATGAATTTTTAAAATAATTTTTGACCCAAACACTCCATCACAACATGATATGTATCGTGATGGAGTATTATTCTAAATAATGTCTCATCAAGATATGTACCACGTCGTGATACCAATCGTGATGGCCAACCCAACATTCCAGATTCTCATCACGTCGTGAGGCCTATCATGATGGAATTCTAACTATCAAGAGTCTCACCATGATAAGCATCATATCTTGATGCCCATCATAATGGGACTCCCAGCTATGTAGAGTCTCACCACGTTAAGCATCACACCATGATGCCCATCATAGTGGGACTCCCAACTATCCAGAGTCTTACCACGATAAGCATCACATTGTGATGCTTGTCGTGGTGGAACTCTAGCTTTCCAGTAGATGATTATGATGTGCATCATGACATGATTTCCATTGTGATTGATCCATACTTGTTAATTTTAAGAAAAAATCCATCCTAAACATACCTTTAGGCTTCCATATGTTCATGTACCTAAAAAATATCAAAAAAAATGAATAAAAAACATAAACAAAGAAAAAAATACTTATAAATAATGGGTTGCCTCCTACGTAGTGCCTTATTTAATGTCGTGGCATAACCCACATAATCTCATGCATCCACTATATCGATGGATGTTGCCTCACGATCTACATTGGTCCAATAATGCTCAACCCGCTGACCATTAACCAAAAAAGTTTTGTTGGACTTGTAGTCTTGAAGCTCAACCACTCCATGCTTTGTAACCCTCTCAAATTTAAATGGCCCTATCCACTTGGAGCGCAATTTTCCTAGGAAAAACCACAACTGTGAATTGAAAAGCAGTATTTATTGACCATGCTTAAAGGATCATCTGATAAATTTCTTATTATTTTATCTTCTAGTTTTGTCCTTATAGATTTGGTAATTTCATAAGCATTGAATCGGAACTCTTCAAGTTTGAGTAGCTGCGACATCCACTTTTCATTTTCTGCCTGGAAGACAAAGTTCAACCTTTTGATAGCCTAATATGCTCGATGCTCCAACTGATCGGCAAGCGACAGGCTTTTCCAAAGACCAATCGATACGATGAAGTATTGATAGAAGTTTTATACAGAGTTCTATATTCCCACTGGGCATCATTGAGCTTCTCATCCCAATCCTTCCATTACACATTGATTGAGGATCTGTTTGGTTTTCCTGTTCGATACCTCCACTTGCCCACTAGTTTGGGGGTGATGGGCAGTGGATACCTTGTGTGTCACCCCATACTTCCTTAATGAGCCTTTAAACCATGTATTCTTGAAGTATGATCCACCATCACTAATCATTTTCTGTGGAGTGCTAAATCTTGTGAAGATTTTTTTTTTCATGAACATGAGTACCACTCTTGCGTCATTTGTGGGTAGTGAAGTTGTTTCCACCCATTTTGATATGCAGTCAACTGTTACGATAACGTACTTGTTCCCGTATGATAGAGGAAAGGTCCTCATAAATTCAATAACCCAAATGTTGAAGATCTCAATTTCAATGATGTTATTTAATGGCATTTCGTGAAGTTTGGAGTGGACCCCATCCTTATACATTGGTCACACCTCTTTACAAACTCATTAGCAATCTTAAACAACAATAGCCAAAAGAAACCCAACTGTAGTTCTTTGTGCACAATGTGTTCCCCTCAATAGTTCCCCCCATAGAGTGAAGCATTGCAATTGGTAAGAATCTCATGTATCTCATGCTCTGGCACTGATGAGATGATATGGACCTTATTTATATTAAATGGTACATCCCCGAATAGAACTTACAGTTATAGCTCAGTTGCTTCTTTTGTTAACTTGTGGCTCCGGGTGGAAAAACTCCACTTACCAATACATTGATTATATCAACATACCATGAAAATGTTGTACTGATAAGTTCATCAGCTGTTCATCTAAAAATTCTCTTCTAATTTTCCTCTTTTCCTCAGTGTGCTCATAATTTACCAAACGGGAAAGGTGATCAGCCACTTGATTTTCACAACCTTTACGATCACGAATCTCAAGATCAAACACTTGTAGCAAAAGGATCCACTTAATCAACTGCGGTTTAGCATCCTTCTTATTAAACAAATGCTAAATCGATGTATGATCAGTATTCAAGATTACTTTAGTTCCCACTAGGTAGGCCCTAAATTTATCGAATGCATAAACCAATGCTAACATTTCCTTTAAGTGACAGTGTAGTTCACCTGTAAGGTATCCAAAGATTTTCTATCATAATATATAGAGTGGAAGTTTTTATCCTTCCTTTGGCCTAGTAATACACCCACGCCAGTATTACTCGCATCGCACATTAATTCAAAAGGCAACTCCCAGTTGGGAACAACAAGAATAGGAGTCTTCATCAAAGTCTTCTTCAAATGGTTAAAGGCTTTCAAACATTTAGTAGAGAATTTGAACTTTTCATTTTCTTCAAGAAATCTACACAAAGGCCGAGAGATCTTAGTGAAATCATGAATTAATATTATATAAAACTAGATATGTCCAAGAAAACTCTTCACCCCTTGCATTGTGATGGGGCGTGGTAACTCTGTAATCACATTAGTCTTGTCCTTGTCAACTTCTAAACCCACCTTGGACACCTTGTACCTAAGAACAATGATTTTTCCCCAAGAAGTGACATTTTCCCAATTCAACACCAAATATGTTTCTTCAAATCTTCCTAAAACTTTATCCAGATTCTAAAAGCACACCTCAAAAGAGTTTCCATTAACCAAAACATCATCCATGGATACCTCAATGAACTCATCCACTATGTCACTAAATATGGCCATCATACACTGTTGGAAAGTAGAAGGAGCATTACATAAACAAAAAGGAATGTGTCGGAAAGTGTAGGTACCTAATAGGCATGTAAGAGTGATCTTCTCTTGATCTTCAAGAGGTTTGGCTATTTTATTATACCACGAGTATCCATCCTAGAAGCAAAAGTAATCTTGGCCTGCCAGTTTATCAAGTATCTAATCCATGAAAGGAATTAGATAATGATCCTTATGGGTTGCTTCGTTGAGCTTACGGTACTCTATCTAAATTTGCCACCCGATTACTGTACGAGTTGACACCAGCTCATTTTTTTCATTTGTCACCACGGTCATGCCTCTCTTTTTAGGGATGCACTGCACTAGACTCACCCATTTACTATTGTAAATGGGGAAAATAATACCTACATCTAACCATTTGATCACCTCTTTCTTTACCACTTCTTTTATTGGTGAATTCAGTCTTTGTTGCTACTATGCCCTTGGCTTACAAGTCTTCTGTATCAAAATTTTGTGCATACAAAAAGCAGGGATGATGCCCTGAATATCAAATATTTTCCACCTAATTTCATGCTTTCTGTTCTTCAGCACTACCAAAGATTCAACAACTTGTGCCTTGGATAATTCGACAGCAAGTATCACTGGCAGAGTCTCACTTTCTCCCAAGAAAGCATACCTTAGATGGTTGGGCAAGACTTTTAACTCCACCTTGGTAGCTTTTTCAACTGATTTCTTTACCAAAGGCCAAGAGACTTATTTAGTGGTTCATACATACTTCTCTTGGTATAAATGCTAGCAAGGTTTAATAGTTAGATCATCTTGTGAGCTTCTATATCTCCTTCAGTTTCTTGACGTGTGATAGCCTTACTAGTGGATCACTACTATCACTAAAACTTCATTTTCTCAGGCATAAACTATGATTGTCGACAACTCCTCATATATTATAGGTATGTTTTGGGCCTTGTAAATATTATACTCTTCTACTTTATCATGTGCCCTCATAGTGAGTCGCTCTACCGCCACATCAAATAAAGTACGACCCATGGACAAAAATGGATGCCCCAAAATAAATGGGACTTGATCTAGCTCAAAACCCATAATAATAAAGTCCACAGGAAAGATCAAAGATCCCACCTGAACGAGCAAGTCCTCCACTATGCATAGAGGTCTAACCAAAGATCGAACGTCCAATTGTAGAATAATAGTGGTGGGGATTGGAGTATCCAAACATATTTTCTTGAAGTAACAAGTTGTCATGAGATTTATGCTTGCACCCAAATCACATAACACTCTAACATCGAGACCCTGACCAATAGTAATTTGAATGGTGAAACTACCCGAATCTTTTTGCTTCGTGGGTAATCTATCTAAATGTGCAATGTGCACTCTTGAATAAGAGCCACTGATGCCCAGTAAGACAATTTTTGTTCTCCACAATGTCTTTAACATAATTGGCATACTTGGGAATCCCTTGCAATACATCAATCAAAGGTAAGTTAATATGAACTCGCCCCAATAATTCCTTGAACTTCTGAAATCCCCCTTTTTCTTTTTGCTTTTTTAATCTTTGAGGAAATGGTGGTGGATATCTCAAAATAGTTGTTGTACCCTTAGACTTAGTGTGTTGTTCATTTCCAATGTTGACCTTGTCACTGCCGCTTTCTGCCTCTTTAGTAACTTGATTTGCCTTTTGAGGCACTAACTTATGCAACTGCAATCCGCTTTTTGTTGTGACTACATTTACATGTAATGGGTTTTGGTATGTGTTTCTAGGAAAACCCCCATGAGGCCTTGTATTTTGTGACACAGACAAATACCCCATTTACCTCTCCAGTTGCTGTGCAGCTATTTGCTGATTTTTCAGATCTACTTCTAGCCTTGCTAATTTCTCACTATCTCGTGACTGCTCCTCTAGTAGCTTTTTCAGCATCTCTTCTGTATTGTTATCGGGCTACATATTTTGTGAAGTACCATAATTTTTTGGATTGAATTTGGGTCCCTGTTGCTAATTTGACTGTGGTTTCTATACTGACCCTATTGATATTGCTGATTCTGATTTCCATCCCAAGAGAAATTTGGGTGGTTTCTCCAGCTTGCGTTGTAAGTATTACCATGAAATTGTTGTCCTTTGGCCCTCTGTGTATTTCCTATGAAGTTAATCAAATCAGGGTTGGCCCCGCATACATTAGATATGTGATTTCCTCCTCACATGTATCGCACCAATTCATAGCCTGAGATTGGACTGTATTCACTGCAACCTACTGTTGTTGCTGTCCAAAAGTTTGTGCAAACATGTTTTGGAGAGATGAAATTTGTGATAATAAAGCTGTGACTGCATCTAACTCCATAACCCAGGAAGTATTCTTTTTACCATTTTCTTTTGTCACGTCTATTTTCCAATTCGGATTACCTACGACGATCCTATTCAGTAGTGTATACATCTTAGCATTTGTTCGCTTCAAGTCCTGCCCCCCAGCTGCTGTGTCTAGAAATATTTTTGAATTAGGTTCCTAGGCCCCAATAAAAGTGTGCAATAATAATTTGTTTGATTACTGATGATGAGGACAATTTCTGACCAATGCTTTAAACCTATCCCAAGCTTGGTAGAGATTTTCACCCGAATTTTATCTGAAGCTTAGGATTTCATTCCTCAGCCATGCTATTTTCATGGATGGAAAGAATTTAATCAAGAACTTCCTTTCTAAGTCCTCCCATAAACAAATAAAAGTTGTGTGGCTCTAAATCTAACCACCTTTTTGCATCAACAATCAAGGATAATGGGAATAAAATGAGTCTCGTATAATTTGGTAAGACTCCCTCTGGAATGTATGTATCACTAATCTCAAGGAAAATTTGAATGTGTTGTTGCGGATCCTCATGAGTGATACCGGTGAATTGCCCGCTAGTGTGGAAAAGTTGTACCATATTCTGCTTTAGCTCGAATCTACCTCCAGGTGTGGGTTTTTGTATGGCAGAGGTAGCGTTTGTGGCCCTTTGAATGTCACCTCACGGAATGATCTTGGATCTTCCATTTCAGCAGGCACTACAACTCTTGGTTTATCCAGTTGAGCGTGTGGAACAGAATGAGAAAATGCCTCGGTCCTTCGCTGTTGATGTATAAACCGTTCTGGTTCCTGAAAGGGTTCAACCAAATCTCTGTTTCGTGCCAGATTACCGGTAATAATGCCTGAAAAAATTAAAACAGCTAAGATTAAGCTGTTAACAATTGCATAATAGAAAATATCTTACAGGAATAAAAAACTAACTAATTGCCAAGTCCCCAGTAACGGCGCCAAAAACTTGTCGGCTTCCAAACACACAAGCAAGTGTACGTGATCTCACTAGTAACATAGTGGCTCTTTTAAGCCCGATCGAACCCACAGGGTTTTGGAATTGTAAATTAGTTTCGTAAATAATTCCTATAAGGAACTCAATATATATGATATTGAAAGTAACAATAGAAGAAGTTTATTCTAATATAACTAAGTATATGTAAACGAGACATGGGATGAAACAGTCAAGTAGTGTCGATATAAGAACACATTCCGGGGCTGCAGCATTGCACACATTAGTATATAATCTTGATTTTCCATAAGCATCATCATCTCTCTAATTGTTGATTTCGGGGTTGAAATTATGACTAGAGATTGAGTCCTCTACTCACTATTTATATAATCCCCACAACTACTTCGATCGACTTGTGTTGTGGTGATTTAACATAAATGCATTATAATTATACTCCCGATTTAACCAAGTGAGTCAACTAAGTACATGATTATGTCTTAATTTCTGAACATGCTCGTTATTCTTATATTAGATTCTCAAACATAATCACACTCCTTACACTTCCATTCCACTAATTAGATTACTGGATAGGTACACTTTAGAGCTATATATTTTTTCTAATGATGGCCAAACGATTAGAACATATTAATTTCGAAGCATTAGAATAATTAATAATGAGAAATAATTACTAGTTTATATCAAACCAATACAATACAACATGGCCTAGCCATATCCCTA
>JBDJHY010271358.1:0-10346 GCA_039654485.1 Withania somnifera
GTTTCCAACATTGCTCCAATTTTAGGCCAAACTTAAACCGATTTCCACATTTTCACATAACTTACGAACAAAACCTCAGAAACACAAACTTAAAGTCAATCTCAACTTTGTTTGACATTCCGGAGCTAACAGAACTGTCAAAATTTGATTCCAAGCGCGTCTTGAAGGAAAGTTGACTAAAGTTAAAGGATGCTTAGCTTAAGGTTCTACAACAGAGAATTGGAGATAATTCTCGGCCGAGTCGCCAGGGATTCGAACTGTCGGTCCCAGCATATCATAAATGACTTGGGGAAACTACTAAAAAGCTTCAAGATACAAGATAACGCGTATTCATAACAAATGACCTTAAGGGTCATTACAGTTTGTGATCTTATCATTGTATGCAGATGACATACTCATAGCTACAAGTGATATTGTGTATGTTAATAAAATAAAGTGATATTGTGTATGAGTGAAGCTTCATATATTCTTGGAGTTACGATTTTAAGAGATCGTTCAAAGAGATTGTTGTCTCTTTCACATGGGCCTTATATAAAGAAAGTTCTTGAACAATTTAATATGCAAGACTAAAAATCTATCAATACTCCTGTTTTAAAAAATAAAGCTGTAAGTCAGAGGATGTGTCCTAAGACTCCACAAGATAAGGAGCAAATAAGAAAGATTCCTTATGCTAACACTATCGATTGCTTAATGTATGTTATGATATGTATTAGACCAATATTTGTTATATAGTTGGGCTAGCTTGCAAATAATAATCTAACCCAAGATAAGAATATTTAAAAATAGTTAAAAGGACATTGAGGTATCTTAGAGACATAATTGACTATTCTTTGTGTTACCAAGAAAATGATCTACAACTCAAAGAATACAATAATGCTGATCATGAAGGAAATTTAAATGAGAGAAAGTTCATCTTTGAATATGCATTCTTGCTTAACAATGACGCCATAACATAGAGTAGTAAGAAGAAGTCATGCATAACCTTATCTATATTGAAAGCTAAATTTATAGCTCTCTCATCAACTATACAAGAAGTTGTTTTGCTTAAATGCCTTTTTTATCCGTTTGGATATATATAACATGATTTGAGCCTTTCATAATCAATTGAGATAGTCAGGTTGCAAGACTTTACACAAAAGATTCAAGAGAATAAGGGAAGACGAAACATATTGACCTTAAGTATAATTTTGTTAGATACATGATTGTGCGAAAGAAAGTGAACGTGAAATACATATCTAAACATCAAATGATAGCAGATCTCTTAATAAAACTCATAGTATGTGATGCTTATGAAAAATATGTGAAGTCATTGAGTTTGTGTAGATGTTAATATACTTATTTTTTATCTTTCCCAATCATGTTCATGTAAATTTAAATTATTAAACTTAATATTAATTTATGCCTAATTTTTTCATCCTTTATTGATTCATATACATATAATATTTTATATGGTGTACATAACTTTCTTGTGATAAAATTATGTCGGGTAGACAAATGATTGGCCTATTCATACAGGAAATTGTCTCCATTGTGTAAGTGAAAAATAAAAATGAGACAGTTATAAACTAATTAGTGTCAAAATGTTGATTAAAAAGAGCTGAGAGTTTATAACTAAAATGTCATTTGTTAGTTTGTGCTTAAGAATATTTGATTAAATGAGATAGTTTGTTTCTAGTGCAAGGTATGAGTTCTGAAGAGCAAAGTGATTTAGTAGATGCGATTCTCAAACTTAGACATATATTGTCTAAACTATCATTTGCACAATATTTATTTTATAAATGGCCTACACTCCATGGGAAATGAGTCACTAATGTGATACATGTTTCATACAATGTATGCATATGGTGACCCATAAGGACGATTCACATTTATGTAATGACCCTTCCTGTTACTTTTGTGTTTTCGTGTTTTGTTGCATTTTAGAGCTTTTTTTGTAGCAGTTCTAAGTTATTTGTGACTTATCAAAACTGGTGGTTCAGTTCTCGTGTCGTTCTTTTGGTCATTATGTCTGTTTCTCTATTTTAACGCCTTAAATATTATAATCATTGATTGTAGTCAATATTCGGTGAAAAGGAACCCGAAATATAACTTTGACAATTTCACTTGCTCCGAAATGTGAATTTTGACCTAGATAGACTCTTGGTTCGATTTAGGGAGCTTGGTTGTGAGTTTATGCGATTTTTTGTGTACTTTAAATGCTTTATAGTTCATAAGTGGAGCTTGGGTGATCATTTTGTGATCGGATGTTCGGATAAAAATTTAACTATGCCAACATCTCTGAAATATCGAGCTAGGGTTAGGTGAGTTGTTCATTCTGGCTTCGGGCCAACCGATTCTCATTTCGAGTACTCGGTTGAAAAGTTTGTTACTTTTGTATTGAGTTGACTTTGGTCAATATTTTACTGAAAGGACCTCAGATCAAAACTTTTTCTAAACCTTTGTGTTCGGAATGTCATTTCCATGCCGATAGTATTTTTGGTTTGTATTCATTGGGTTTTAAATGCATTCCAAGCATCATTTTTGAGTTTTGAAAATAACTGATTTCATCTATCATCTGGTGCCTATCTACACGATTGTGTCATGTTTCCACTTGATCACGTTGCAATATTTTCTTATCCTTCACGGTCACAGACAGAGTCCATGCGATCTTGTCATGTCCCGTTCCAAGACCTCCCGATCGCAGCGCGTGAGCCGTGCGATAGAGATGGTCATTTTTGTTGTGGCTTGAGGTTGCGAGTATGACATACGTAGTCGCGTAGAGTTAGTTGTCAGAGGCTATAAATAGCTAGAAACTTGATTATCTGTATTTATTCTCATTTCTCTTCTTTCAACACTATTGTAATGACCCCATGGTCATTTATGATAAATACGTGACATTTTACATCCTAGAGTGTTTCGGTAGTTGCCCTAAGTCATTTATGACTTGTTGGAACAGTAGTTTGGATGCCTTGAGACTCGGTTAAGAAACATCTCAAATTACCTATTTTAGAGCCTAAAACTAATTACTCATTAACCAAAGTTAAATTTTCCTTCAAGACGATCTTGAAATTAAATTCCAACAGTCTGTTAGCTCCAGAATGCCAAACAAAGTCAAGATTGACTTTAAGTTTGTATTTCGGAGTTTTCATTTGCAATTTATGTCGAATTGTGGATTTTAATTGAGTTATAGCCTAAAGTGGAGCTTGGTGGTATTTCGATGTTCGGAGTGTTAGATCAGAATTCTAATGGTTCCATTAGCTCTAAAATGGTGAATTTAGGCTAGTTTAACCCTTGGTACACCTCCCAAGATATTTATGTTTGATTTGAGTTGTTTTGCGGAAAGTTAGAAATTTTATAATTTTTGTTAAAGCTTGGTTGGAGGTCATTTTCACTCAAACGACCTCTAATGTCAATTTCGTCAATTCTGTTGAGTCTAGAAATGTTTTCCACATAAAATACATAGTTGGTTTGTTGAAATTGGAATTGAAAAACTCATTTTAGACCCCTCGTGATTATTGAGTTGAGCTGGTGCAAAGTAGCAGGCATAGGTTACCCCTGAGCCCAAGGGTTCGTACCTACGAACTTCGTACCTGATCCCAAAGGGTCGCACCTGCGGCAATTGCAGTTAACTTTATATAGCTGCAACCCCTTCAGCTCTTCCATTTAGAAAACCAAATATCTAAATTTTCTCTCATCTTCCAAGACAGAAACTTGAGAAAAACCATTCCAATATTGAAGATAAAACTCCCAAAAGGTTCCTTCCATTGTCCCTACTCCTGGTAAGTTCATCTTCTTCATTAAAATTCATAAATTCTTAGGTTCCTCCATTTATGAACCCCAATTGATTAAGTTGATAAAATCATGTCATAATACATATATTATCAAATAATTTTTAGTTATTTGAGTACACATTACTTTTAGTATCAATTATACTTTGAAATTACAACGTTTAATCCATAAAATAACATTTTTAACCCCATTAAGGTCTAATCTGTCCGGGCTTGTTTGAAGGTATTCCTACACTCAAATTGTGCTCAATTTTGGAGTACAGGTTCCTAATGATGTTGGGAACCTCGTGGTGAAGTTTATTTTTATTTCCAGCGAGCGGGCACCGCAAGCCCATTTTAGGCTCGATTTTTAGCCAGTCTGAAATTTAGTATAAATTATACCGTTACATCGTATTAATATATAGAATACTTTAGAGCAAGTTCTAGATTGTTTGACATCAGTCGGAGTAAGATTCATGAATTTGCAACGCTTTATCATCGCACGACAAGTAGGCTCTATGGGGCTATCTCTAGGCTTGAGTTGGGTAGATTAGTGGCTATAGTGATCCTATACCATTCTTTTATCCATTCCGTATTGATATTTATATTTTAGAATCCTATTGATGTGGTGCTTGTGACTTAGAAGTTGACTAGATACCTGTGCAGGGCATAGAAAATTGTTATTATATGATCACATGTCTTTATATATACTTATCGATATGTTGTGCATTCATGACATGAGATGTTGGGCCTATGGCTCCGATGAGAGTGTATTGTGGCTGGGTCAGTATCACCACTTGATTATTGAGCCACAGAGGCTAGAGATTGATTTGAGTAATAATAATGAATAACGATATAAGTTGATTAATTGGAAAATTTAATAATAATATAAGTAAATGACTTTTTAACTATTTTAGATTTGGCATTGTATCGAGTACCCGGTAATACTTATTTCACTTATTTTAGTCTATGGTTTACATCCTGACACCGAGAAATAACATTTGATTAATAAATACAGAGACTTGAGACCGAATCCGTTCGACAGTGAGTACAGTCGCTGGGACTTAAGTCTGTTATCATACGTAGTGAGTACAATATTTTGACATACATAGTAATACTGGTTATAGAAAATTATGGATACCTGATCTATTAAGAATATTGGTGATACTATGATATACAGGAGTTGTACGCCTTGACTTGCTGAGAATGGCTTGATGAGACTTTTGACACAGGCACGAGATGCCAGACTATTGAGACCCTTGAGGCTTTAAGATTCAAAATATGAGGTTATGATAACATTAGAGATCGTACGTGGTGGCATACCTCCATAAATCTTGCCTTCAGGCTGCGGCTAACATGGAGGGGGGTATATGGCATCGGGGAGATATACCGGGAATATTTAGGTTAACCTTCCATGGGGTTTTCCTGCTGGTCCTACGGGTACCATAGGAGGAGCGTACGCAGGACTGGTGCTTCATATGATTGTATTTACTTTCTGCACTTGTTTTCTTCAGTATACCCTTAGGTCATTATGAGGGGCCTATGGGTGAGCATATTTCTGTGCATGCTGTGCTTCTGTCTGGGGGATTTTTCAGAGTTATTTACCTTAATTTATTATTTATATTACTGTTATTTGTTATTGTTGGTTAATTGCTACTTCATGCTATGTGGGACTTTGTGTCTTACCCGTTTATTTAGTCATTTACTCATTTACTTAAGGTTACTGGTATACCATCCAAATTCTTTTCCTGTCTTCTTTTGACTCTTTTTATTGTATTATTATTCACATATATTGTTGTAAGGATTCTGGGTACATCTTCCTCTATTTCTTGAGATCTTGTTATGTGATTAGATGGCGATACTTGTCTATTTGTATTTGATTTTTATTTGAGTACCTAGATTTCCCTAGTTACACTATTTCCATAGGTGAACCCTTTATTGCATCTTGTTATTTACTGCTTTTATTATGTTATGTGCTTAGTGGTCCCTCGAAGCCTCTGGGTACAGGTTGTTTCAACAGCTTCTACTCATACTACACTTGTATATGTGCAGATCTGAGTACAGCTTCCCGATCGTGATTACAGCCAATTGTTCATGCAGTTTACATTTTACTTCAGAGATTTAGGGTGAGCTTAGCATCCGACGTTTACCTGCTTCTCTTCGGCTTTGGCATTCATATTTGATCTCCATGTATTTTGGAGACACAGTTGTATTAGATATTTTGGATTTCTTGTTTCTGTACTTAGTGGTTTGTTTGACATTTATACCTGGTTTTGGGTGTTTATTTGATTATTGAAACTTTTGAATTTATTTATCTTCTGATTATTACACTTGTACTTTCTGTAATTGATATAGTAGTCATCCACTTTGGATTCGAACTACGGGGTTGATCCTCCTACTGGTGGCATAGTAGGTTCCATCATGATCCAAGAAATTAGGTCATGACAACTTGAAAAACTCTATTAAAATTACTGAGTATTTGCATGAGCGATTGGATGATGCTAGAAACTTGATTTCTTCGATATTCCATCAATTATTGGTAAGTTTTCATTATAATTTTTTGAACTTTTTCCAATTTCTCAAAGTTGGTTCTTTACTTTAATTTATTATTATTAGCTTCAAATTTTTGGTATGAGTTCCCTACGATGTGGCAAACATATTAATACATTCTGCTCGGAGTAATTTGTGGGACCGTGGCTTGTTTTGATCCATACTTGGACTTTGGTTATTTTTATAGATTTATGGGTATCATTTGACTCGTATTAACATGTAGATTATTATTTTAATTAGTTGTGTGATCGTCTGAGGTCGTTTGTATATTTTGGGGGTTTTGGAGTAGTCTGGAAATCTTCTATGTTGTATATGCAAGCTTGTCTTCGAACGAAAGATAGTTTATGGCTTACGATCTTACATTGGGCCTATATGAGAAATATTGTGGTAATTAGACATTTGTGGGTTGGAATTTTTAGGTTATCACCCATGACCCCTGTCCACGTTTTTAGTCTACTTTTTAATTATGTATTGGTGTTACTTTTCCGATTATAGTTATCCTGTGACCTTAAGTGGTCTTGATTGACTCTGAAACATAGATGGTGGATGTTATGAGAAACATCTATGAGTCCCGATATTTGACTTAGCTAGTTTTGCTTGCTGCAGATACTAATCCTGTTCAGGGCCTATAGAACTTGCAGTGATATTATTATATTTGAGCATACCATTATCATGAAACTGGTTTTTTATCCATATGTTTCTAATATTTTATGTCCAAGAGCCTAACGTCTTGCATGGCCTTATGATCCTATCTTCAGTATTATGAGCCTAAAATAAGCATTTTCAAAATGTTTTACCAGTCTAATGATAAAAGGTTAAGTGGTGAGTTAATCATTGTGTTGTGTCATTCCTAGACTTAGTTATGGTCATGAGATAGATGTTGAATTCATTTTAGATTTAGTCCCGGTTGCGGTTGGGCGTGGTCATTGACATTCATCCTAATATTGACCCATTAGAGGTCCGAATATAGTTTATGTTATCCTAGTACTGTTTATGCTTTATGAGTACTATTACCTTATGGATTCAGTGTGTGTTTATGAGTAGTAATGGTTACTTTATGAGTATTTGTACGCGGCTTGAGGCTTCCCATAGACTCGGTCGGTCTGGACTTGGGGATGACCGAATGAAGGGTATACGGGAGAGTAGAGGTATAGGTGTTGTAGCCTTCCAAGTGGTCCTACCTTACTGGATTGTAAGACCGGGGTAGGAGCACACAAATTCTCTTTACTACCATTGCATATATATATTGCAAACCTTGTTTGTGAGTGTTGTTTTGTTGTTTGTATTTGGTAGGATACGGTGCTAGAGGATTTGCATTCATTCTTGTTTGTATTTCTTATCCATATATGTTATTGTGGAGTTTATTTCCTTACTGTTAGGTTATGAGATATTGTTACTAAGTGCTCAGATCTTGCGGGATCCTTTTGTATGTTCATCAGGATAGATCTTACGGGATTCGTTCTTTATTCTTTTATTATACTTGTTACAATTAGTACTTCTTATTATTCTATTATTTGAGGGTACAGGTATACCACAATTTCTGTTATTTACTTGTATCTCTTATTAGTTAAGCACGGATTCAGGCACCTTCTTCTACTTGCTTTCCTGAACCTTCCTTGTTGTAGCTAGTATCTAGGATATTTTACTTGTATTTATCCTAATAGCTAACATTCTATGTCAGTGATCCCTATGTGACTTCTGTGACTTACTTGCTTTATTTGTCTATTTATTGCCTTTATTTCTTACATTCTCCTTATCGGTCTAACTAGGTACTTGTTATTTTGGTATTGATACTACACTTATGCATCTTTTTTTTATGCATACTCAGGTTCAAGTAGCCCTCGCTGATTATTGAGTTTGGGTGGTTATTCTATTGCTAAGGTATAAGATGGCTCCTAATGTCCAGAGCTTATTTTTTTTCATTCCTACCATATCATGTTGTTTTTGGATTCGAGATAGACTTTGTATTTCTATTTCATACATTGTACTCTTATTTTAGTGGCTTATATACTATATATTAGTTTTTGGGGGTTATGTATTGCTAGGTTTAGACTTTTGCTTTTCCCTATCCCTTAATTATGTATTTCTTCTACTTTTTAGTTTACTTTTAATGCCTTGTGTGTTTGTTGGGTGGTTCTCTGATAGTGGGATGTAGGTGCCCTCATGACTTGAGAAACTGGGTCATGATAAATTGGTATTAGAGCTCTAGGTTTATTGATATCCTTGGAACATGAGCCGGTGTCTAGTTGATTCTCTCAGATCAGGTACAGAGATGTATGTACCTCATCTTTGAGAGGCTATAGGGACATCCTTAGGAAACATTCTCTTTTTACTTCTATATCAAGCGTGTATCATAGTTGGTCTCTTAGAGTCTCACTTGTTCTTATTTATTTCTTTGTTGATGGCACGTATATGATCTTCAAAAGAGATAGGAGACGATGCACCTATTGTACCTAAGTGCACCAGCTAGAAGTTGATCACGTAAGGGCCAAGATTGAACATGTTCCTGAGTTGCAACCTTATCTAGAGCTTCTTCTCCCATCAGTGCTTTGGACGTTAAGCCTAAGCCTATAGATGTTCAGCAGCCACCAGTGTCACAAAAACTCGCTCCATTTTCTCCAATGTATTCTTCAGTTCTAGCTATTTCTCTTGATATGAGAGAATATTTTATGTAGTTATAGGGAATGTAGGTACAACTGACAGTTGGGGTACAAACTTTATCCATGAGTTCGTTTATCCCAGGTATCCGGTACTGAGTCTTCATGGTTTGGGTTTTTCGCTTTTGGTTTCAGCATTTCCTTTTCAGTTACTTCCAACACCAGTTTATCCACCTATAGCACCTATATCATCCACTCCATCTGTTGTTCCTCCTGTACCATATCACTCACTTATGTTTAATTAAGATCAGAAAGAATTAGGCCAATTTTTGAGGTGGAGACCCCGAGGTTTTCTAGTTTGTCGGGTGAGAAACCAAGAGAGTTCATCGATCGCTTCCAGAAGGGGCTACAAAACCTTAGTCTTCTTGAGTCTCATGGTGTGGATTTCATAGTATATCAGTTTGGCGACATGCCAAGAAATGGTGGACATCTTATTGTTCTACAAGGTCATCAAACTCTTCTCATATCACTTGGACCTTATTCTGTGATGCATTTCCAGAGAGGTACATTCCTTGTATAGTACATGACCGTAAGAGGGAGGACTTTTGAGACTTGAGCAGGGCTCCTGATCGATTTCTAAGTATGAGGCAGAGTTTCATTGATTATCCGCTTATGGTGCTAGCTCTATCTCTACTGAGGCAAAGAGGATCTGTTGATTTGTTCACTATTTGGACCTGGATATTTGTCAGACTGCCAAGGTTTTAGTTGCTACTAGGTCATTTTTTCATACTATTCCTAATCATACTTATTCCATGAAGAAGCTTGTACGCAGTAGGAGAGCTAGAAAGGAGAAAAATCCCCATTATCAAGGACACTTCAGTGGTTCGAGGCAGGGTAGTCGAGGTTTTATTTCATGGGTTAGGACCCCTTCCCATCCTAGTAGTAGGGGTATTCTAGCAGCCATGTTCAGGCATCATTGAAAGTACTTGGTAGTAGTTCCTCAGATCATGGTGGACGTACTGATTCATCCATTTTTTCACCCAGTTCTTCCTTATTGGGCGTTCCGATCGTAATGCATGACTACTTAATAAGGGGATTCAACACAAATAATAGCTTGGCTCAATATTTCTGATATAATGGTCTATTTCTACGTATGGTATGCCTAATCTATGTAGAGTAGGTTCTCTACTAGCAATGCATGATGTCCTGTCACGACCCGATTTCCGGATCATGATGGCACCTACTATACCATTAGTAGGAGAACCAATCCCCTTAGTCCATAGCCGAAGCAGAGGACTACTACAATTCATGCGGAATAATATGAAAAGAAATGGTAAAGAAGTAAAGAATTCACGAAAAACCACCCAAGACCCGATGTCAATGTCAAACGAACCACTAATATAAATCAACAAGGAGGGAAAATGTACAATATCCATAAGTCTCCGAAATACAA
>JBDJHY010271368.1:0-19812 GCA_039654485.1 Withania somnifera
TGCACAGACACAGACATTAAATCACTGGGCAACCCCTAACTGGGGAAAAAATAAGACGACACATAAGAACATGTAGACCCAAGGTCAAATAAGGCTGACGCAGGTATAGAACACACAGTAATTAAATTTGCAATCACCGTATCAGAGGCCTCAACCTCAGGTCGAGAAGGAATGACATATAGTTGGCGATCACCGCCATGTCGACCACCGCCCCTACTATACTGACCACAAACTCTATGACCACCCTGTGCCCCATCTCTAGCCAGTATACCAGATGGCCCAATCTGTTGGGCTCCTCTACCAGAACCCATATGTCCACTCTACTGCGATGAACCGACCCCTCTAGAAAATTATGTAGGCGACGAAGATGAAACATAAAGTGATGCCTGCAGCGGCCTACTAGACTGGCCTTGAGGCTGATGAAACTAACTGTGGCCCACAGAATGAGACCCACTATAACCTCTCGATGTTGTTGCCTCTTCTTGTTACACTGACGCGACTCACGATGGATAGATTCCATAGAGTTAGCATGATCAACTACAACCTGAAATGGACGACCGTCTGAAAACGATAAGGCCACCACCTCGTGGAGCCTATCCCTCATCCATATGCAAACCTGCGGACTCTCTCCACCTCTGTAGGCATAAAATCTACCCCATAAAATGGTAGCTGATGGAATTTTACCTGGTACTCTACCACAGTCATCGCTCCCTGCTCTAACTTCCGAAACTCTTCCCTCAGGCAGTCTCTCTCGGCCTTAAAAATAAACTTCCTCATAAACACCTCATAGAACTCAGCCCAAGTTGGTTAGGATGAATCGGCAGGTCTGCAAACCAAGAATGCCCGCTACTACTACTTTATCGCACCACATATCAGATAGGTGGTGAAAGTTACTCCATGGGTCTATAATACTCCCATTTTAGTCAATCTCTCCTTGCATTCAACCATAAACTCGTGAGAATACACCCTCGGTGCTCCAGTAAATCTGGGGGGATCCAATCTCAAAAAACAAGGCAGGAGCTTCTACTTCATTTCTGACATGGCTGAATGTTGCTCAAAAGCAGGAGCAACGGTAGGTACAGGCAAAACCTATACAGGCGTAAAAGTAACTGCCGATACAACTGGTGGTACTGTCTGCACTGTAGGCTGTGCTACCTAGACAACTGGTTGTGTCCCATCTATACGAGGGCCTTCTGCAGTAGTAGCTGGAATAGGCACTCCGGCTGGTGCCTTAATCATCTTCTTAGCTGCAGTTGAACGTGTGCGTGACATCTACGAAAAAGTGATGACAATGAGTGTAAATTTCAAGAAACTTTCAATGATATATGCACGATACAAGATTCAAAAGAAAGAATAAATTTTCCTAAATATCACTGTTTCCTCCCAAAGATAAGCAACAAATGTCTCCGCGTCGATCCTCAGGACTCTACTAGACATTAGTTCTGTACACTGACACCGACGAACCTAGGATCTACTACCAACTTGTCATGACCCGATTTCATGGATCATGACGGCACTTATATACCACCAGTAGGAGAACCAAATACCATAGTCCGAAGCTAAAGCGGAAGACTATTACATTAAATGTGAAAGTACATCAGAAGTCAAGATAAAAATAATACTTTCCAAAATTCCTAAAGAATAACATAATCTACCCAAAATCTGGTATTAGTGTCAAACAAACCACTAAGTACAGAATGATAAAACTAAAGTAAGTGTAGTATAAAGATGTCTCTGAATACAATGGAGATCAACAAAAACATAAGCCAAAAGAGAAGCAGAATAAGCGGGTCGCCAAGCTCACCCTGAATCTCCGATGTGAATAAGATTCGAAATGAACAACAATCTATATATCACGAATGGGAACCTGTACTCAGGCATGTACATGTGCAAGTGTAGTATAAGTACAAGTCGCTGAAGTAACCCGTACCCAGTAGGCTTCGAGGGATCACTGAGTACATAACAATAATAAAAATAGTAAATAATAGAGTACAAGAAAAGGGTCACAGAAGCAAATAGGACAATTCGGGAAACTAGCAACTCAATTATGAATCAAGTATCACATAGACTGATATCGCTAGCTAATCACATAATAGGATCTCAAGTAATGAAAGAGAACGTACCCGGCATCCTTGCAACAACATATGTGAAATATAAAACAATAAATGGGAATTAAAGAAGATAGGAGTAGAACATGATCGGTATACCAGTAACCTCAAGTGAAAGGATAAATAACTGAATAAAAGCGTAAAGCACTAATCCCACATAACATAAAACAGCAAGTAACCAATAAGGACAACTATACAGTGATACAGATAATAAAGTAATGCAATTAAACGTTGACAAGTCCCCCATAAGGAAGTGCAACGTACACAGAGACATTCTCACCCGTAGGCATCACTACACTACCAGGGGTACACCGAAGGCAGTAAAGTAACAAAACACATAATCGTCATCAAAACCTCACATCCCACTTTCAGAACCTCATTGAATCATAATTGGCATATAGTGCCCCGTAATAGTGTTATTCCGTCGGCATCTAGTACCTCATATCAGTGTTATCCCACCGGCACATAGTGCCCCATATCAGTAATATCCGCTAGCCGTATTCGGCAAGTCGAGGTGTTCAATGCCGATGTATATGGTAGTATCACCTATGGTCCTTAGTAATCAATACCATCATGTTTCTATAACTGCTAGTACCACGTGTGTTGAAAAGTTGTACTCATTGTCGTAAGACGACAGTCTCAAGTCCCAGTGTTGTACTAACTATCGAACGGAGTCGATCTCAAGTCCCAACATTTATTAGTAAAAAAAAAAATATATATATATATATTCTAGTGCCAGAAGGTGAAGCCTTGACTAAACAAGCAAAAAAGTATTAGCGGGTGCTCGATACAATGTCGAGACTAAAACAGTAAAAAATAATTACTTATATTATTATTAAAGTGTTCTCATTTATTTCTTTATACCACTATGAAACTGTATCATCAAATCATCCGCTAGCCATCAATGCTCATAAGTCAGGAGGTGATACTAACCAGCCCCAATGCACTCTCATCAGAGCCTTAGGTTCGGCCTCTCGCGTTATGAATACACAGCATATCAACAACATAGATATATAAGCATATAATCATGAATTATCCACCGCATATGCCTCGCAAAGGTATCTCTAATCAAATGCTAAGTCCCGAGCCCCATATCACTCAGGTTCCAAAAATATCAATATCAACATGGAACGGACAAAAGAACGGTACAGTGGTACTATACAACCTAGTTAACAACCCAAGGATGCTATTTAGTACAGTTATTAAAGCTATAATCCCAGAGATAGCCCCACCGAGCCTACTTGTTGTCCGACGATAAAACACTGCAAAATCATGAATCTTACTCCGACTATCATCAAACGGACTCCGAATAATCTGAAACTTGTGCAAATGTATTCTATATGTTAATACGATTCTAACGGTATAATTTATACTAAATTTTGGACTGAACTAAAAATCGAACCCTAAAATGGGCTTTCGGGGCCTGCTGTCCAAAAGTTAAAAATAAATTTCACTATGGGGTTTCCAACATTACCAGGATCTTGTACTCAAAAATTTACCACAATTCGAGTGCAGAAAACGCTTCAAAATATCTCATAAATATTTGACCCTAACGGGGTCAAAGATTCAATATTTATGGATTTAACGTTGGAATTTAGTGTATAAATGATACTTTGAACAATGTATACTCAACTAATGAAGAATTACATGAAAATATACAAAACTAGGACATGATTTTATCAATTTCATGTCTTGGACCCATTAATGGTGGAAGCTATGAATTTGAAGGGTAAAAAGAGAAGAAAACCTACCTAAAACGTGGAAGAATCGAAGAATAATGCTTTAGTATTTTTATCGCCCTTGGAATGTCTTTTGGGAGGAAGTTTCCGCTCAAAAAATGATTGGAACGGAGTATGATTGTTGTAATAAGAAGTTGGGGTCATTCATGACATTATATACAGCCATCTTATTGGATGGGCCAGGGCCTAGGAAAGTCCCTAGGCCACTTCTGTAATATCTTGGGGAAAAATTAAGTATAGAAGCTAAGGTAAGATCATGCTGAGCTGAGCTCGCCGAGGTGATGTGATGGGTTGACGAGGTGACTGAGACGAAGTGATGAGGTGACGAAGTGATAAGGTAACAAAGTGATAAGGTAATGCTGAGCTAAGCTCGCCGAGGTGAGCTAGATGAGGTAAGTTTCCTGAGGTGAGCTAGCCAGGGTGAGCTCGCCGAGGTGAGCTAGCCAAGGTCGAGATCAGTTACAGGCTTCTACTGAAGATTTTTAGGATCTCCAATCGAGGTTTCGGTATTGCAACAAAGTCCAAATTTCACAAACCAAATATGTATTTTCAGTGAAAAACACATTCTGGACTCAACGAAATCGGAAAAATTGAAATCAGAGGTCGTTTTAGAGAAAAAGACCCCACTATAAAGCTTTAAGCAAAACTAGTAAATTTCCAACTTTTTACAAAATAACTCAATCAAGCACGAACACCTTGAGAAGCGTACCAAGGGTCAAACTAGCCTAAATTCACCATTCCAGAGCTGATAGAAGCATCATAATTATGATATGACACTCCGAACACCAAATTATCATCCAAACTCCACTTTAGTCCATGAATTTAACTAAAATCCACAATTGGCATATATTGTAACGATAACTCCAAAACACAAACTTAAGGTCAATATTGACTTTGTTTTGCATTCCGGTGCTAACGGAACTGTTGAAAGAAAATTGACTTTGATCAACGAGTACTTAGTTTTAGGCTCTAAAATAGGAAATTTGAGATATTTCTCAACCGAGTAGCCAGGGATCCGAACAGTCGGTCCTAGCAAGTCATTAATGACTTGGGGAAACTACTGAAAAGCTCTAAAATGCAAAACATCACATATTTATCATAAATGACCATGAAGGTCATTATAGACTCAACTTTCCTTTCTTCCCAAATCTCATCACACCTTTCATTGGCAACCATACTCTTTCACCCTCCACGAACTCCAATGGTCTAACTTTGGGAAAAAAGTAATCGGGTCTAAATCAGTTTAAATCTATCTATGGAGTCTCACAATAAACCTGTACTCCACGATCCTCAGAATTCCTAAACCAACCAATCAGAGATCTACGTTTCCTACCATACAATGCCTCAAAATGTGCCATCTAAATGATCAAATGGTAACTGTTGTTATAGGAAAACTATGCTAGTGATAAGAACCAATACCAATGACCATAAAAGTTAAATAACACATGCTCGCAACATGTTCTTAAGCACCTGAATAGTACAGTCAGACTTGTCATCATTATGAGGATGGAAAGTCGTGCTCGTATAAAGTCGGGTGAGTACCCATATCACGCTACATAATGCCTCAAAAGTGTGAAGTAAACTGAGTACATCGATCCAGTATGATAGAAATGGGGGTACCATGCAACCACACTATCTGAGTAATGTAAATCTCTACTAATTCCTGAGCATTATATCTCATATTCATTGGAATGAAGTGAGCAGATTTGGTCAAATAATCAACAATCACCTAAATTGGGTCATAACCACTCGAAGTAATAGACAACCCAACAATGAAATCCATGACTATACGCCCCCACTTCCACTGGGAAATAGGCATCCATTGTGACACATATCCTAGCCTCTGGTGCTCAACCTTCGCATGTTGATAGTTTAAGCACCTAGCAACGAAGTATGCAATATATTTCCTTATACCGCACCACCAATAATGTTGACTCAGGTCGTGATACATCTTTTTCTCCCCTAGATGAATTGAATATATAGAATTTTTGGCAACCTCACTAAAATCACTAGGCTTAGAAATGCAAATCCTGCCCCTAATCTGTATAATACCCTTAGAATCTCACTTGGACGTATTGGCTTCACCTCGCAGCACCTGATCACGAATGATCCTCAACTTAGCATCATAAACTTAGTGGCACGAATCTTCTTTATCAATGAAGAATGAGCCTCTACACATGCAAGCACACCACCATCACCTGAAATCTGCAATGGAAAAAAGATATTGGATAGACTCTGAATATTTCTACCCAAAGGTCGCTACTCATCCCTAATATAAAACAAACTACCCAAGCTCGAGCATGTCCTACTAAGGGAATCCTCCACCACATTAGCCTCGCTCGGGTGGTACAAAATAGTAATTCCATAATCCTTAAGAAACTCCAACCAATGTCGCTGCCTCAAGTTAACGTCTTTTCAACTAAAAATGTGCTGAAGGCTCATATGGTCGTTAAATACCTCACAATGCCCTCCATACAAGTAATGTCTCCACAACTTCAATACAAATACCACCGCTACCAACTATAAGTCATGAGTAGGGTAGTTCTTATTGTATACCTTCAATTGCCTCGAAGCATAGGCCACTACCTTACCGTCCTGCATCAATACTCCACCCAATCCAACCCAAAAAATATCACAGTATATGGTAAAGCCTTTTCCCTTTACAGTAAATGTAAGAATAGGAGTTAACCTCCATAATGACTAGAGCTTTCCAAAGCTCTCCTCGCACTCATCAAATCACTGGAAAGGAACATTTTTTTGAGTCAGTTTACTCAATGGAGAGAAAATAGGTGAAAACCCCTAAATGAACCTCCAATAATACCCAACCAAGTGAAAAAATCTCTGGATATCATTAGGTGAGGTAGGTCTCACCTAATCATGCACCACTACAATCTTTATCGGATCGACCATAATACCCTCCTTAGACACCACATCCCCTAAGAACCCTACCTAACTCAACCAAAACTCACACTTGGAGAACTTAGCATTCAACTTCTCATCTCGTAACCTCTGAAGTACAATCTTCAAGTGTTGTACATAATAGGCCTCGGTCTTGTAATAAACTAAGATACCATCGATGAACACAATCACAAAAGAATCCAAATAGGGATAAAATACTTTATTCATCAACTCCATACATGCAACTGGGGATTAGTAAGCCCAAAGGACACATCACAAAAAACTCGCAATGCCCATATTAGGTGTGAAAATCCATCTTCGGAATATCCGAAGGTCTAATCCTCAACTGATGGTATCTGGATCTCAAACCAATATAAGAGAAAATAGTGTCTCCCTGAGCTGGTCAAACAAATCATCAATGCGAGGCAACGGATACTTGTTCTTCATGGTAACTTTGTTCAACTGCCTATATTTAATACACATACACTTAAAACCATCTTTCTTCTTAAAAAAAAGATCGGTTCACCCGATGATGACACACTAGAATGAATAAATCCTTTGCTAAGAAAGTCCTGCAATTGCTCCTTCATTCCAGCAAGATTTATATAGTAATGAGGAATAGAAATGGGATTGGTAGCCATCTCTAATGAATATCCCTATCAGTAAGGAAACCAGGAAGGTCTATCGAAAACACATCAACGAACTCTCTAACCACAGGAACTAACTCTAAAGAAGGAGGATCAATAGTAGCACTCTCAAAAGGCCAAATGAGACATACACCTCTTCCAATCAACCTCCGAGCCTAAAGAAAAGAGATAATTCTACGAGGATATGACCCACACATACCCTTCTACTCAAACCTCAGAATACCAGGCAGACATAGTTTAACAATCTTGGATTGGCAATCTAAAATAGCATGATAACGAGCATTACAATCCATACCCAAAATGACATCAAAGTCTACCATGTCTAGTAAGATCATGTCTAACCAATTATTATATCCCAACAAGACTACCAAGAGAGATCAGTACACTAGATCCACCACTAAGAACTCACCCATAAGAGTAAACACATAAAGAGAGGTGGGCAATGCATCAAATAACATGTCAAAATCAATAGCAAAGTATGTATATACATAGGAATGGATGGACCCCATCAAAAAACACTAAAGTAAGCCTAGAGAATACTGTGACAATACCTATATTCACAGCATCGGAAGACTTAATCTTATGCCTCCCCGAAAAATCATAGCTCTAGGTGTGCCCACCTCTGGGTTAAACTAGAGAACGACCCTGACCTCTGCCTGTCTATTATCCACCTATGCCAACCGGTGCACCTCTACCTATCTGTCCACCCCCTTGACTGGATACTCATTAAGGGTCCATTTTTTAACTATAATAACTAAAATGACCAAAATACACCCAGGATTTATGAAAAATATAAAAGACCTCATTCTAAGACAAATTCCACCTCTTGAATTCATCAAATTTTTTATCCAAGCACTCCAAGACCAAATGCTTTCCCAAGTCAACTATTTCACTTAAAACTCCAACTTTAGCCCGTCTAAAAACTCACCACAAATGGTCTAAAATAGTAAACGAGAGTGTACCTAGACCAAACACGATATTTTTGAGTTGGTGGAGCTGATGGATTTATAATACGAGGTCCAGAACTCTCTATGACCCCTATAGTTCCTCATTTGAACTTAAAAGCTCTAAAAACTTACATTTCTCAAACTTTAATATTTAATCACATCCGAACCTGAACCAACTATGAAATATCATACTTAATTTGATATAATGAGACTACAAGAGAGGTAAAATAGTCAAAATACTCAAAAAAGCAAAAAATGACCTCTAGGGTCATTTCATAGGTTTGTGTGAGACACCTACACAACAACTTCAAGAGTGAAGGTTTTAGAGGACAAGAATTCAAGGAAGTCTTGTGGGAAACTGCAAAGGCAACCACTGAACTTGAATTCTCCAAGTACATGGAGGAAATGACAAAGCTAGATTTAAAAGCCTCTAAATGGTTCATTAAAAACCTCATATTTATTGATCAAGGGCATATTTCTCTTCTTTCAAAAATTGTGATATACTACTAAACAATTTGTGTGAGTCATTTAACAATGTGTTCTTTGTTGCAAGATACAAACACATTTTCACAATGCTTAAATTAATAAGGATGTATATGATATCTAGATCGCAGAAGAATGGATATAACATGATGATAAATCCTAATAGAATCAGCCCAAAGATCTTGTTGAAGTTAGAGTACAATATGACTAAATATGAATGTATTTCCCCTAAATATGACTAATTGTACTTCTAAATTGAGGACATCTATCTTAGACTATTTATCGTTGATCTTAAGAAGATGATATGTTCTTGTAGGATATGGAACTTAACTAGGATACCTTGTCATCATGCCATTGCAGTTATTTAGGTGAAAAAGGATGAACCATAAATGTATGTTCATGATTGCTATTCAATTAGTATATCATGAGTTATGAATCATCTACCTTGCCAATTTATAGTTCTTATCAATGACCTAAGACGGGATTAGAACCACTACTCCCACCCGAATACAAATCTCAGCCTAGTAGGCCAAAAAAGCTGAGAAATAGAAGAATCGATGAGACAACTTAAAAAAAGTCAGATCCCAAACAACATAGCTTGTTGAAAGCATCTAGGAAAGGGCACAAAAAATACGGCGTATGTGAAAAAATAGGACATAATAGAAGAAGTTTTCTCATTCTTACTCGATGCCATTAGAAGAAGTTCAACACCAACCTAGAAAAGAGGATCCTACTGGTAAACCAAGTAATGTACCAAAAGTACGTACTCAAAAAGTGTAGTATTGAAGAAATGCTCCTTATTTGAGTTCCTATACGATTTAAAGTATACATATTTTTTTTTACTGTAGGTTTCAAATACTATTAGTGAGAGTGGAACATCAATGCGACCTAGTCCCTTATTAGAGAGCTCAAAAGTTGTAATTAATTTTCTTATCTTTTATTTATATCGTTTTATTGAAACTTACCATCAACCTTAATTCTAAAATTCTTATTGCAGATCAACCAACTTAAATAGAAAACACCACAATCTTAGGAGAAATTGATGAGTTCAACATTCATTTCAGTAGAAACTTTCGAGAATTTCAGAGAGGATACAAGATCGTTCCTCGTCAAAAAATGAGAAAAACTATATATTCCACTATCAAGGTTATGAGAGGCGCTTTCTCAAAACCAAGAAGAGAGGAGTAAAGGGACCGCATGCAAAGAAGAAAAATTGTTGGCTCACATAACTAAAGAAGTCAAGAAAATGATAACAACGAGATTGAGTTTTTACATTTATTTTCTTTTATAATAATTTCAAAGTTAGTTTTCTTTTGGAGGTGGATAAGTATTCCTATTTTCTTTTCAGATGCAAACATTTTATGCTTTCAGATTCAGTTTTTTACTAAGCCTTTTTTCAGATACCTGAAGAGGAACATCATAGGCATACTTTATTCCATTTGTATTTCAAATAATGTAAAGTATCAACCAGACTGACCTATAATTTCATAAAATAGTTGAACAGATATGCGAAACTAGGAAGAAGAAAAATTCATCTAAACAATAGCAATATATGAATTGTAAGATTTGAGCCAAGATGCTATTTTCATTACCAATTACTCAAAATTAGCTAAGTAGATAGAAACATAACCGGGATTTTAACATAGGAGGAAGGAACTGGAGCAAGGATGGACTAGGAAAAACAAAACAATATGAAAATAAAGGATGTTATGCATACCTCAGTAATCATCTGATCTTGTTAATCAAGGTTCTCGGATATAAAATAACGATTTGCTCCAATAGGTTCACATATATTAAGAATTTTTCTCTTTCACTGGAAAAGAAGACTGCAAATGCATTTTTCTCAACCTGATAAGAAATGAATAATAAATCATACTTTGGTTAGCTAATATATACTTTTCTCGAAAAAAAATGAAAAGTAAATTTACAATTGTAGCTAGAAGGAAGCAACTATAATCAACAACGTTTCATATCAAATTGTTGCAGAACTTTTTCATGAATTATTTTTCTTTAATTTTTTCTCTGATATATGATATCAAATGACTATTAATACTCTCATAGTATTATTTTCTTCAAATATATAGATGTATAAGGAAATACAAATATGGACCGTTAGAAACCTGTGATTTATGTAGTTGACAAACAACAAATAGATTTTCAAAAAAAAAATTATTTTCACACAAAAATAGTTACTAATTAAAGTTTCTAAAAAGAATAAGTACTTTGCTAAATTTTGTTGGCAGAGAGCACTATAAAACTATGGAAAATTCAAATCCACTTTCACAAACATACAATTAGATCATAAGATGCCAAAGTCATATAACACGCACCAAGTTTTCATAGTGGTTCCCTATTGATTTTATGTGATAAAAAAAATTTCATTGAGTTGCAAACAAGAATAAAATAACTAGATAACATACATAATTTGCAAATTCTTGTCCATGAATCTTCTTAAAAGCTAATAGAACATTTGTCATGCATAATTGATAATACCCCTTCAGAAGAAAATTGTTGAAAAATACCTTCTCTCTAGAAATGAGATCAATGAAAAACTCTTCAATTTCACATTAATTTGGGTAGCACGAAAGATAATTCTCTCAAAGACTATAGATTTTCTCTCAGAACAAGTCCAGTAACGAATCCCAAATTAACTTGCTTGGATGATTTCCTAAGAATCCAAATCCAATGACAAAGTTAATTTCGAGGGAAAAAATACCAAATGCTAAATATTAAGGATTACCTGGTCTAATAACTAATTTAGAATTCTGCGGTCTCCAACACATTATATCATACAACCGAACTACTTCTCTCAATTTGAAGGAGAAAAATCTAACGAAATATCTTGATTTTAATCCATGCAACTCATCTTCCATAAAAGATTTAATTAATATACATAAAAAAATAAAGATTTAATAAGCATCGCAAAAAAAATCGAATGAATCCGAGGATTGATGCCCGATTTAGCATGTAACAGAAGATCGAAGGTGGATGAAAGAATATATTAACTTTAGCTTAAATTTTAAAAATACTTGAAAGAGATAACTCAAAAAATAAAAAAATCGTATTAAAATATACCTAAATGCGAATTTTCATGAAATTCCTTCAAGAATTTTATCAAGTTTTACAAAATATTTTATTGAATGTGAAAGGAAAAGTGGCTATGATCTATTTATTTCATGAAATGGAAAGTAGCTCTGAACTTAGAAGAGAAAGAACGTACTTGAAAAAAGTAAAAAGCAAGTGCAGTTAACTTTTTTGTGAAGCTATATCTATTGTACTAGAAATAATGCACTAGGTACAATTGAAGTGTAAATAAGCATGATATTTATTACTCTCAACAATTAATGATGGGCTAATGTCTAAAGTACCCTTACTATAACAAACATTATGTTTAATTTAAGAATCATGTTAGTTAATTAAGAGTTAAAAATACTCAGTTAAATAATAATAGGACCAAAACCACAATATGCCAATAATTCGGGAATCAAAAGAGCTATTTTCTCCAAAATAAATTATGGCTATTTTGAGTTTAAAAGTTATATCAGTAGCTAGAAATAGATATCTTGTACGTTTTTGTCCATGTATATTTGTTTTCTATATCTGTAGATCAAATTAAATTAATCGAAAATCATGAATTCTTGCCTAAAATATTGGTTAGATTGATTTGTGTCATCTTGTATATATATTTAATCAATTTATGAATAAATTGCATACTTCACCAAAACATACTATTTTTTCACCTTTTTTAAGATGATATCAAAACTTGATCATTTCATAAACGCAATCACATAATAATATTTGTCATAATATGAATTCATCAAACCCATATTTTTTCAGCATTCAGATCATCCAACCATATGATTATTTAATCAAGTTGAATTCGACCAATTATCCATCTCGAAGAAAATCCAAGATATATGCTCTCACAGTCAACAATAAATTTTATTTTATTGATGGGTCAGTTGACCGTCCTCGGAAATAAAAAAGTCAATAGTGTATCCAATGTTGAATTAATGTAATAATATAATTTTATCCGAGTTTCTTATTTGATGGAATCTGATCTAGCTAAAAGATTAATCCATGTCAAGACAGCTCACCAAGTGTGGAAGAATTTTTATCAATTAAAAATTATTGGCCTTCTTTAGACAAGGCAATATAAATGTTTCTTCTTTCTATATAAAATTTAGAGCTTTTTTGGATGAGTTAGACATGTTTCGAGCATTTTTCACATGTAACCAAATTAAAGAACATGCAGTTCAAATAGAAGAAAATCATATAATTCAATTTCTTATATGTCTAAATAATGTTGTTCATTCAACTATTTTCATATCATCTCCCAACTTAATGTTCGCCAAGCGTATTCGCTAATTATTTAAGAGAGACCACAGAGAAAAATGACACTAAAATTAACAGAGAGTTTCTCTATCACAACTGCACTCCAAAGATGAGCTAATAGTGTTTCCAACAAGCTCAAGAATATGCATTGTGAGCATTGAAATCGAAAATGTCATATAATTGAGAACGATCACACTATGAAATTTTATTGCAAACATTACAATAAAAAGGGTCATACATAAGATTGATGCAAGTTCAAAACTAACATTTGAACTCTCAACAACTCAAGAATTTAAAATGATCAATCACAACATGAATCTCAGAGTAATCCTTCTCATGTTGATAATGAAATAGATCTTCTCAATCTATGAATGATATTCATTTTGTAAGATGTCAACGGTACACATGAGTGGTAGCCGCGATCGTGATACTGCCTGGCCTGGAAGTATTATATAATTCCTTTCTTCTTCAATATCAATGGAAATTTCTTCATTCTCTCTGCAATTGTTTTTCCATAGAAACATTGATTAGCATCAATTAAGGGTCCTAGTTATAATTATATTTTATAAAAACTCATTATGGTAATTTTATGATTAATTCTACCAGGTAATTTCTTGTTATCTCCTTAGTTCCAAATTTTCCTATATCATATAAATTTTCTAGGCTTGTTTCTTCATTTTCTACCGTTAGTTTGAGCCCTATTTTGTACCATGCGATGTATAAGCTATGCTCTACGTATTGATTTTTTGAGATATTAGGGTTTATGGACCCATTTTTAATTTGGGTTTTGACCCTAATATTTATATAGAAATATGGGTCTTGTTTTTGCTTATCTTGGCTCATAGATTACCTTTTTGTTAGATCTATACGGTACCAAGCTCATTCATGATTCTTCGAACTGGGTACTAGTGTAGTATATGTATGGTAAAGTTTTAGGTTGGGGCTGAGATTACTAGTTGGAGCCCCACTATGTTTATTCTTTCGGTCTATGGCCTACTTAACTGGCTTGTAGCTTAATTACTTAATCTGAAGCTATGTTGCACTACACGCGTGTCTTGCGCTAACTCTGCAACATAGTATGGTCGAGGGAGTAGTATAAACTTTTGTGCATGTTATTTATACATTGACTCTCGAAAGTAGACTAGTCAGAAGGGGATTATACTAGTGGCTAAAGCTTAGTAAATATCCCATGTTTAAGGCTGGTGGATTTAGAGCCGATCTATGTAGGATGATTGCTCTGTGTTATACCTGAGGTATTGTGTATGATTAGTATGTGTGTGGTCACTTTGCTATAGATAGACAGATACAACTTTATTGTATAACTAGCAACCTATGCGAGGATTTTTTTTCCTAACCTGGTGCGAGTCTAAGAGTGAGGTCTATCGGCTTGAGATATGAGGGTTCTATGTTTCCCCTGTATGGGTATGTACTTAGCCTTTAACAGGCAGAATCTGGGCAGTTGTGGCATCTTTGATGAGATTAATCGTGGCTCGAGACTGTTGTTGGGATAGAAAAGGGTGTACCTTGTGACTGGGGCTTGGCAGACATCCTATGTATTCCAGTTAGCAGTTGTAGACTAGTTTAGTCTATAGATAAATCTGTGTTGCGAGCATGCATTGAGGTTTTAAAAGGTAACTTGATTTTGATGGAGTAATAAATAGAATCGATTTCTTATACGTTATATGTATCCACAACTACGGTAGTAGTAAGGAGCTATTTTCTTGGACTAGGTGATTTATTTTTCACACTGATACTCTAATTTCTGGGTATTTCCTACATGGAAGCAGTTGGATTTTTACTAAGGTTCTAATTTTCCTATTTGAATGGACTTGAGTTTTTGACTGAGATATGATATACGAGCTGAACCTAAGTTTTGCAGTTTTGCCATAATGACTATGACACTAGTTGGATTTTCATAACGATTTTGTACGTAGGATTCGAACCCTCCACTGACCCTCTGACCATGGGTGGATATGCCTCACATACATCTGCTAGGTATGAGTTGCAACACATGAGAGGGGTATACTAGAGTAGGCAGGATAAGTATACGGGGAAACTTTCATGGGTCCACTCCTGGGAGTCTTTGTAATGTGGAAGGTGTATACGGGCACTACTTACTTTTCAACACCCTTTTATTGAATCCATCCATGCTTGGTTGCACTCTTCGGGGTTTACGAGGGTAGTCTTGTTAGGTTACTTATGTGCTGATCTGCTAGTAGCTAGCTAGGCTTTGTGGATACTCTTTCGAGTTGTTGATTACTTTCCTTTCCTTAGTTACTATTGCGTTTAGTGGTTACATGCATTCCTCTTTATCTCATTGGTTCTTCCTTGTGCTAGTTATGTCAAAGCTCCAGTTACATGCAACATTTGGTGATGATTATCTTATGGACCAGGTCATTTTTCTTATACCCTAATAGTTAATGTTACTTCAAATCTGTTATCTGATGGTTCACACACTGATAGTTGATCTTTCACCACACATATTCACTATTACTACAGTCACCCCTTTTTTGTTGTTCATTTTGTATGATTTCCCTATTTTCTTATGATTGCTCTTTACCTTATTTATGCTTACTTTATCTCGGTCGATCTATGATGCCTACTGGATACCCATTATTTTAGTACTCATGCTACACTTTTGCATCTTTTGGTGATAGAGATCATAGTACGAGTTAGCAGAGCAGACATGATTGTGCGAGATAGTTGGTGGTGTTGCAAGAAATCCCGGTGAGCAGTTGGTATTCTTGCTAACTAGTTTTACTTATGTTATCAGAGTTGTCCTAGTTGGATTTTCAATAGTATTTTTTGTAGTTTTTCCCTGTTACAGGTTGTATGTTGTACTATTTAGTATATAGATGCTCGACAGCCATGATACTAGGTTCTGGGGAATATACATTATGTTTGTATTTATGTTGGTTGTTGTTTTTCTTTTTTTTTCTTCTTCTCCATTTCTTTTCTTTTGGTACTTGATACTGGCCCGTTGCTAATTACTCTGGGATGGGGTTAGGCTTGTCTACTGGAGGAACATAGGCGCTATCGCAACTCAGTTTTGGGTCATGACGGAGTGGTATTAGAGGTTTAGGTTTGTTGGTGTCTCTAGTTGTAGGAGAGAGTCTGGTAGTGTCCCTTAGATCGTAAATAGGCATCTGTACTCTATATTTAGGAGGCTACAGGGATTTTTTATAGGGATGACTTTTGTTGACTCTTTCATGTGAGGTTTCTAATGGTTTCCAGGTTATTCACCTTGGTTCTATTATTCTGCAGATGATCCATATGCGTGCAACACTCAGAGTTGATGATGCTCCACTGCCTCCATAGAGAGCTCCCATTAAAGGACTAGGAAGACATAGAGCTCGTGGGTGAGGTCAGACTAGAGTTAAGCAGAATGATCCTGCACCCACAAATCTATCTCTACCGCAGGCACAGCCACCTTTGGATGATGCACTTAGAAAAATGTGGTAGTGTATGATTACTAATTTTTGGTAAAGCACCCACTAATGAGGGTCCTAATTTAGCTAGAGGAAGCACAAGATATATGATATCAAATGACTATTAATACTCTAATAGTATTATTTTCTTCAAATATATAGATGTATAAGGAAATACAAATATGGACCGTTAGAAACCTGTGATTTATGTTGTTGACAAACAACAAATAGATTTTCAACAAAAAACTTATTTTCACACAAAAATAGTTACTGATTAAAGTTTCTAAAAAGAATAAGTACTTTGCTAAATTTTGTTGGCAGTGAGGACTATAAAACTATAGAAAATTCAAATCCACATTCACAAACATACAATTAGATCATAAGATGCCAAAGTCATATAACACGCACCAAGTTTTCATAGTGGTGCCCTATTGATTTTATGTGATAAAAAAAATTTCATTGAGTTGCAAACAAGAATAAACTAACTAGATAACATACATAATTTGCAAATTCTTGTCCATGAATCTTCTTAAAAGCTAATAGAACATTTGTCATGCATAATTGATAATACCCCTTCAGAAGAAAATTGTTGAAAAATACCTTCTCTCTAGAAATGAGATCAATGAAAAACTCTTCAATTTCACATTAATTTGGGTAGCACGAAAGATAATTCTCTCAAAGACTATAGATTTTCTCTCAGAACAAGTCCAGTAACGAATCCCAAATTAACTTGCTTGGATGATTTCCTAAGAATCCAAATCCAATGACAAAGTTAATTTCGAGGGAAAAAATACCAAATGCTAAATATTAAGGATTACCTGGTCTAATAGCTAATTTAGAATTCTGCGGTCTCTAACCCATTATATCATACAACCAAACTACTTCTCTCAATTTGAAGGAGAAAAATCTAATAAAATATCTTGATTTTAATCCATGCAACTCATCTTCCATAAAAGATTTAATTAATATACATAAAAAAAATAAAGAATTAATCAGCAGTTGGTGTTCTTGCTGACCAGTTTTACTTATGTTATCAGAGTTGTCCTAGTTGGATTTTTAATAGTATTTTTTGTAGTTTTTCCCTGTTACAGGTTGTATGTTGTACTATTTTGTATATAGATGCTCGACAACCATGATACTAGGTTCTGGGGAATCTACATTATGTTTGTATTAATGTTGCCTCTTCTTCTTCTCTTCTTCTCCATTTCTTTTCTTTTGGTAGTTGATACTGGCCCGTTGCTAATTACTTTGGGTTGGGGTTAGGCTTGTCTACTGGAGAATCATACTTAGTTTGATATAATGGACTACGAGAGGGAAAATAGTCAAAATACTCAAGAAAAGAAAAAAAAATGACCTTTAGGGTAATTACAACATCCACCATTAAAAACCATGTTCATCCTTGAATATAAGAAAGTAGAAGTACCAGATTTTGAAACAAGTGAGGATACTGGATACGCATATCAGACTCAGTCTCCCAAGTATCCTTCTTAATCGATGAGTGACTCCATTGTATCTTCAAAACAGGTATTTTATTTGACCGGAGCCTCCAAACATGTCTATCAAGTATTGCAACTGGATCCTCCTCAAATGGTAAGTGTCGGCTCAAAGCATCCCACTGAAGTATGCGGGAATCATCGGGCATATACCTTCAAAGCATAAAAACATAAAAAATTAGATGCATTGTGGAAAAACTAGGTGGTAGAGCTAACTTGTAAGTTACATCTCCTTTCTGCTCTAGAATCTCAAAGGGACCAATAAAGCGAGGACTCTGTTACAACCCGATTTCGCGGATCATAATGGCACCTACTATACCACCAGTAGGAGAATCAAACCCTATAGTCTAAAGCCAAATCGAGGACTACTACATTAAATGCAGAAGTACATCAGAAGTCAAGATAAAAATAATACTTTGCAAAAGTCTTAAAGAATAACATAATCTATCCAAAAATCCGGTATCAGTGTCAAACGAACCACTAAGTACAGAATAATAAAACTGAAGTAAGTGTAGTATAAAGATGTTTCCAAAATATAATAGAGATAAACAAAAACATAAGTCTGAAGAGAAGAAGAAACAAGTGAGACGCCAAGCTAACCCTGAATCTCCGATGTGAATAAGATCCAAACGAACAGTTGTCTGTATATCACGCGGGAACCTGTACTTGGACATGCACATGTGCAAGTGTAGTATGAGTACAAGTGGTCGAAGCAACCCGTACCCAGTAGGCTACGAGGGCTCACGAAGTACATAACAATAATAAAAGCAGTAAATAATAGAGTACAAGAAAAGGGTCATAGAAGCAAATAGGACAATACGGGAAACTAGCAACTCAATTACAAATTAACTGTCACATAGACTGATATCGCTAGCTAATTAGGATCTCAGGCAATGAGAGAAAATGTACTCGGTATCCTTGCAACAACATATGTGAAATATAACATAATAAATGGGAATCAAAAAGATAGGAGTAGAACATGGTCGGTATACCGGTAACCTAAAGTGAAAGGATAAATAACTGAATAACAGCGTAAAGGACTAATCCTACATAACATGAAACAGCAAGTAACCAATAAGGAAAACTATGCAGTGATATGGATAATAAAGTAAAGCAACTAAACGCTGATAAGTCCCCCATAAGGAAGCGCAACGTACTACCGGGGGCACCCTGAAGGCAGAAAAATAACAAAACACATGATCGTCATCAAAAGCTCACATCCAACTTTCAGAACTGCATTGAATCACAATTGGTACATAGTGCCTCATATCAATAATATCCGCTAGCTATATTCGACAAGTCAAGGCATTCAATGTCGATGCATATGGTAGTATCACCAATGATCCTCAGTAATCAATATCATTATGTTTTGACAACGGCTAGTACCACATGTGTCAAAAAGTTGTACGTACTATCGTATGACGACATCTCAAGTCCCAACATTGTACTCACTACCGACGGAGTCAATCTCAAGTCTAATCATTTATTAGTAAATATATATATATATATATCCCTGTGCTAGGAGGTGAATCCTGGACTAAAATAAGAAAAAATACTGTTACCGGGTGCTCGATATAATGTCGAGACTAAAATAGTAAAAAAATAACTACTTATATTATAATTAAAGTGTTCTTATTTATTTCTTTATACCGCTATAAAACTTTATCATCAAATCATCCGCTAGCCATCATGGCTCATAAATCAGGAGGTGATACTACCCAGCCCCAATGCACT